>APFE031064288.1:96896-129044 GCA_000404065.3 Pinus taeda
AGAAAGACAATCAGACACTAGAACACAAGATATAAGGTGGAAACCCAATGTGGGTGAAAACCACCTGCTGCAATTCGTCTCTATCTTTCTTTTAAATTAGAAGCTTCTGTTTACAATGTACTGGTGCAGTCCTTTACCAGTACGCAGGCTGCAACCTGCAGAGAGCTACAACTCTCTCTCATTTTCCAGCTCTCCTGGAAGGGAGCTACAACCCCCTTAGCTCTTGCACTAGCCAAGATACTAGTACGTAGGTGCTGGCCTACAAAAGGCTACAACCTTCTCTTTCTTCCAGGGACCACGTTTCATCAATTTTCAGACTGGATCCATGAACATCAAACGATCATCAAGAAATTCTTCATCAACCAAACTCCTTTTCACCAACTAGATCTGAAATCATGTAGATACTTCTCTGCGAGCTGTACCCAAACACAGTACCAGAAACCACACAACAGAACCCAGAACATAGCAACAATAAGCAGAAACAGCTAGATCACAGCTTAAAGCATATACGTAATTTCAACAGTCTGCAACTTGTGTGCATACGCATCTGCGTATGGAACAACCTGCGTATACGCGCCTTTACTTCCCCTAAACTGCGTGTATACGAGCCTTCACTTTACTGAACCTGCGTACAGATCTATAAAGGACAACACACTCTTCCAGATATTCAATCACTAATTAACCCAGATTATCAGACTTATAGATCAGGCAAGCACCACATCAAGCAAATCAAAATCATACAGAGATACTATCATTTAGGCTTAAAGATTATGACCCATGAATAGACCTTATCCTTCCTTTCGCGCTAAGGTTCCTCCTTCCTTCAGATCCAGATCTGCGTCACCATCCAATATACCAGCTCTAGCACTTTATCAGATATTCAATAATAATCCAGATGGTAATTTGTCACAAGATCTCCTTCCTCTTTTATAGTCTTAGGCCTTCCCCAATACCATGGTCCAAAACCATAACATTTCAATACCATGAACCCAAAACTAGGGATCGACACATTTGACGACACGCCATGGTCCAAAACATAGGTTCAAGTTCCAAGATCTAACTGCCATGGACCAAGAGAATGATCAGCAATATATACGCGCTTTTGTAATGTATAACCTGCGTGTATACGCGCCTTCGTCTAGATGAACCTGCGTATATGTCTTTTTCTACTTTCTGAGTGCCTGAATTGAGATCTGTTACCAAAGAAGGTTGCCATCAAGGACAACACCTGTGCCATAGCTCCAAACCTGTGCCATAATGCCAACACTTTGTGCTTCTCGGCTTCCTTAGTGCCTGTTGGTGCTTTGAGCTACTTTTTCTTTATGGCGAAAGCTCTTTCTTTGAGGTTTATATCTTCCCAGGAATCATCTTGGGGCTCATCCTCTACAGCTTGTTCTTCGATTGGGTTGAATTTCCTTGTAGCATTATACCATTTGCTAACACTGACTTCAATGTCCTTTTGGGTGTGAGAATATAACCAACTCAATTTTGCCTTCTTGCAATGGCCGTCTACTATTTTCTCTAGATCATAAGTTTGGTAGTTGAGTGTTACGAAAAGGCTTCCTTTTAGTGCATCGGCCTCTTCCTCTACCTATTTGGAATTTTCTATGATGTACGCCCTAATGGTGAGGGGGAAGGTGGGCCAGGGTTTCTTTTTTCCTTTGTTCAATATCTTTGAAAACCCTTGCGTCATCTGGTGGCAGAACTCTCGCAGGAGTCTCCTATCAATGGCAAATGTGGGTAGGGCATGTATAGGCTTATGGGTACTGAACACCCTAATGAATGTCCCCTCTCTAATGGGGAACCAATGTGCTACCTTGATGAGTGTCTTGATGAGTGTCTTCATGGCCCTGTTAGACATGCATGGTGCTTCCTCACCAAAAATTAGTTGGTACATTGGACTAATGAAAGTTTCGGAGATTATATCTAGCATGCCTAAGTAACTTGTGTCCCAAAAAAACTTTATGATGGCTATGAACTGGGTGGGCTGCCGATGTGTCCCAGTGGAAACTCTAGCTTTCGAAGTAGCATCTCAAGCAAACAACATCGAGGAGGTATGATGACATATAGAATTTTGGAGGCTCTTCTAGTTATGGGAGCTTGGTAGTCGTTATGTTTGTTTTCAATGATGAGCACAGGATGCTTGCCCAATTAAAAATGGTCCCTCAGGTGGCAACGACGTACATGAGGGGAACCCAGGTGTCATAGAAAATGTCAGAGTCTAGCTTGCCATACAACTAGAACATCATTGCAGCAATTAAATGATACACTTTTCGCAATCCCTCTGTCTGCAAGCTTGATCTATCCTGACCTGGAACTTTGCAGGGTCTTGCCACCATTCCCTAAGGATTTCTTTTGTTGGAGTCGAGAACTAGGCAAGCCACTTGGTATTGAAGACCTCCTGTTTCTCATGGAGCCTGTAGTAAGTACTGATGTCTACCGGGGAGATAGCGGCTATGGGTGCTCCATCGTGGCCTATGATCAACCAGGACTCTGTGTCTGTGCATTGCAAGATCCATTCAGTGGTTTCCGAGAAAGGGAAGACTGGGGGGTGCGGCCACCTTGTGTAACTTCAATCTTTTGACATGGAGGTAAAATTGAATTGTGTCTCTGGGATGTCTGGATTTGCAAAATCTTCATAAATTCTATACTATGAGAGCCTTATGGTTTTGTTGATGTTACAAATAGTATCCCCGAAGAGAGGTACCTCCTCTTCTGGGTCATCCTCCCATGACTTACTTCCCGAGGCCCCATGAGCATCTTTAGCATTAGAGGGATCCATCTCATATTCAAAAGAAGAAATGGAAATGCAATCTAAATCTATGTCACCTGGCATGTCAAAAACACGGTCCAACGATGAGGGAGACGACATGAAAATAAAATAAAACTTGTGGAAAAAAGTGATTATAGTAGGTGCACGGTGAGTCGCAAGGGGGACAGGTCACAAGGTTGTAGGCTAAGGAGTGTGACTAAGTGACTTGCACCATGAGTTGCAGATTTCCTAGGGTCGCAAAGTTGTGGGGTAGGGGGACTAGTTGCAAGTCGCAACCCGACGGGGTCGCCAGGTCGTGAAGTCACAAGGTTGCCAGGAAAAGGATATTGTGGCTTCACATCGTGCGACTCAGTCTCAACGATGATCAGGGAGGATATAGAAAAAGGCTTTAGGAGGTTAGGGTCCCTCTTAGGTGAGTAAATTCAAGCATATAGATGAAACAAGGGGTCTAGGTTTAAGCAAGGGAAATGTTTGAGACTAGGCAGGGAGAGAGTAACCAAGGCAACTCTTTTGGGAAAAAGATGAAGAAAAGACCAAGTAAAGGAGTTATAACCCCAAGGTGAAAGGATGTCAGAGGTCAAGAAATGTAAATACTAACACTTGGAAGAAAATAATGATTGCTAGAAGGCGATGGTTACTTACCTCGAGATAGCCACGTGCACGAAACCTAGTTAGAGGATCTCCTAGATCTTCGTGCAGCCTAGGAAGCAGTTACAAAATGAGGCTAGAGAAAAATATTATATATATTTTTGGTCGTACATGTGAGGTTGCATGGGGTTGGCGTGCGACCTTGCGACCAACATGACCATGCAACTTGGTAGGTCGCAAGGTCATGGTGGTCGCATGGTCGCGTCCATAGATGGGAGACGGGGGTGCGACCTTGCGGCCAATGTGACCATGTGACCTAGATGGTTGCAAAGTCACAAAAGTCACATTGTCACATCTAGGGATGGGTGATGAAGATGTGACCACATGACCTGTGCGACCTGGATGGCTACAAAGTCGCAAAGTTCACATAGTCACGTCGACATTTACATGTGGATGATGTGACCATGCGGCCTATGCGACTTAGCTGGTTGCGAGGTCGTAAGGAAACACATGGAGGGAAATGTGACTACGTGACCTCCGCGACTTGTGAGTCACAGAAGTCACAATAGTCGTGAGGATTTAGTCTAGTCATGATCCGACTACGCAGCCAACTAACTAGGGCAGGAAGCAATGATGTAGCTTTACTTAGAAAAAATTTAGACTCTTCCCTAGGTTCTTTTAGATTGCTGAGCTTTTAAATAGAACCTGGTGGGTTGGTGGTTCTGCCCAGTATATGGGCTCAAAAAATTTCAGAGTTTATGGGATTTTGGGAGTGGTTGTTGGGGCACCTACAACAATTGGCGATTCCTTGGGAGACACCAGAATCTCTAATGCCTTCGGGCCTAGCTTAAGGAGACTTTAATTAAGTGTGCCTCATGGTACTATGGATCCCAAAAATGGTATCCGGGATTTCTCTTTAAACTTACTTGGTTGTCATAGCCTTCATGACATGGGCATTACACATGAGATAGAGTATCACCTCCCGTCGCCCAAGGAAAGAAAGCGGAAGCTGAAACTACACTGTGAGATTTTTAAAATTTTTCTCGGTATAGTGGTTATGGTACTCTGGTGTTGCTCCGTTTCCAGCGATCCTGAACAATACCCTGGCGGATTCACTACCTAGAAATCGCAAACATTGCTCCGCTTCCAGCGAGCCTGGTCAGTACCCCAGTGGACTCATTGCTTCACCTCTTTGTGCAGGAAGCCTTTCTTAGTCCTTTAGCCCTTGTTATGAAATGCATGGAGGTGCTCATTTGCACTTATTTATCTGTGCATCTACACACTTATTTAGTGATGGTTTAAAGCCTGGGTGGATGAGGGATCCCGACTCATTTGACTTGGAAAGAGGTTGTTTCTGGTTTTGTAGAGACCTTATTGTTTTCCTGAGATATATGTATGCTCACAACTGGTTTCTTTAGTTTTCCTTTCATTCCCAGAACGACATATGGGTTAACACAATTTTAGACTTTTCGTCCATGTTAGCAATTGGGTCAGACTGACGTGAGCAGGAGTGAAGACCATGTGTGCCATCAAGTTCCCCATTACCTCCAATATGGCCTACTAGATTTATCATCATGACTTAAGTTTTGGCTAGTAACCGATTTCAGAGAGTATCCATGGGAGCCAATATGCAGTGCTGTTCCAACCTCTTACTGCCATCTTGAATTTATTCCAAAAGATAACACGCAAAATAGAGAAAAACCAATACTGACAACAAACGATGCCTATCTAAGGAAAACAAAAGGAAACTATAGTATAAGGTGGGGCCAACAACTTTGGGGTTGCTAGGTGAAATAATATTTCAGGTAGTGGCCATTCACTGGGAGGGGTTCCACTCGCCCTCCCAGGGTTTGCAATTTGAAGGTGTGATGGACAATTTTTTCTATGATCTGGAAAGGGCCTATCCAAAAGGCTTGGAACTTTGTGTGCTTACCTTTATCCTTTGGGCCCAATCTCACTTAAGCACTAGATCACCGACATCAAACTTGCAGGACCCCACGGATTTTTTGTCAAACCATCTCTTGATTCGTGCATGATGGATGGCGAATTTTTCTTTAGTTTTCAATCTTTCCTCCAATCTTACTATGGCATTGATTCAGCCTTGAATGGCAGGACAAGGGGAACCTTGCGAATCTTGAGCCAGTCTGAGGGTGGGTAGTACAGGTTGGGTGGCAGAATGGCTTCTTTCCCATAAACTAGGAAGGAGGGAGACGTGTCGATTGATGTTTTGGGAGTTACCCAATCAACTCATAGGGCATTACTAAGGGAATTGTGCTAATTCTGATGGTGGGAAAGCAAGAATTTCTTAATGATATAGATGACGTTTTTGTTGGTTGATTCTGCTAGGCCATTCCCTTGAGGACCGAATGTTCAATACGATGTTATTTTCTAAAGAAAAAAAATACAATTTCAAAGATGAAAATTAAGTAGCATTATCAAAGACAAGAGAGGCTGGAACACCAAACCTGGCTATGATGCACTGCTTACTAAAGGATATTACCTCATCGTCATTAACTTTACGCAATGGAATTGCCTCTACCCATCAGGTGAAATAGTTGGTTGCTGTGAGTATGTACCTATGCTATTGGGATGAGTTTGGCATCATCTCCCCTATGATGTCCAACCCCCA
This sequence comes from Pinus taeda, assembly GCA_000404065.3. Lineage (NCBI taxonomy): Eukaryota > Viridiplantae > Streptophyta > Pinopsida > Pinales > Pinaceae > Pinus > Pinus taeda. The sequence goes on from APFE031064288.1 coordinate 102,887, forward strand.
TTGCTGAAAAGGATCCTCAACTGCTATGGGTTGGAGTGGGGCAGCAGACCTTGCTTGCCTGCCTGCATGTATCTGGAAAATAGGACACTTCCGCGCATAGGCATGATCATCCTTGAATAGTGTGGGCCAATAGAAACCTGCACACATCATCTTATGAGTTGTGGTGTCACATGCATAGTGACCTCCTACAGGCCCATCATGTATATATTTTAGCACAAGTGCTTCATTGTATTCTAAACATCTCAGTGATATACCGAGGTGGTGCTTTCTGAAAAGGCTTCCTTGCACCATTTGATATGAGGCATCCTTGAGCCTAACGACCCTTTTTTGTCTGGTGGAAATAGCTTTAGGAAAAGATCCCTTTACTAGGTATTGATTTACATCAGAATACCATGATGAGCCGTCATGTGAGCCAAGGAATTCATTCTAGTACATTTCAATTTCGTTCTCCCATATTTCTATTTCTTGGGTTAGTTGATCAAGCTCTGTGTTTTAATGATCGACTGCTTCGGCGGTCAGCTTATAGAATCTGTGCCCTTTCATAGTGTGGGAAGGTTTGAATTCCAAATCATATTCTTGGAGGGAGGTCATTTAGTTGGCTCTCCTTTCTCCCAACTCTTGTTGTACGAAAAGGGATATGACGGCTGGGTGTGGGACCATTACTGTGACATAGTTTTTTAGGATGTATGGTCTAAAATGTTTCACTACTTTGTAGACCACGTACACTTTCTTATCGATGTCGGGGTAGTTTAGCTCTACGCCTTGGAGTCCTATACTCATGAACAATATGGGAAGTTCATCGTGATCGCAGTCCTTTTGTGTAAGAACCGTGAAAAATGATGAATCTGAGGCGAAAGTGTACAAGATAAAGTCTTTGCTGAAATCGGGGCTGGAGAGGGATGGAGCCTACGCGATCGCTATCTTAATTCGATCAAAAGATTCCTTTTCCTCTCGATCCCATTTAAAAACTAAGTCCTTATTTATCATGTTTTGTAAAGGTTTAATAATTTGTGCAAAATCTGAAATAAATTTACGAAGGAAATTAATTTTTCTGAGGAAAGATTGCATACCTTTTTTGGTGCTCGGTTGGGGGATCCGTGCTATAGCTTTTATGCAGTCTGGACCTAGAGTGATTCCATTCTTGGCGATGATGTGGCCAAGTAGGTTGCCTTACAAAACTGTGAATATTCTCTTCTAAGGATTGAGGGAGATCCCATATTTCCGACATCTTTCGAAAATCTGCTTTAAGTGGTGGAGGTGGTCACTCCTTTTCTTCGAAAAGACAATGACATCGTCCAGTTAGACCACCACACTTTGACCCATAAGGCCCCAGAAAGTGATATCTATTGCTCTCAGAAAGGTTGCCTTGACGTTTATAATTCGAAAAGGCATGCAGCGAAATGCAAACGTCCCCCAGTTAGTTCAAAATGTTGTTTTGATATGATCCAGTTCGACTACTAGAACTTAATTGTAACCAAAAAAGCCATCTAACATGGAGAAAATTTCGAATCTCAAAACAGTCTAGAGGATTTGTTCCACGGAGGGGATCGGGTAGTTATCTTTATTCGAGGCTCGGTGAAGGTTCCAAAAATTGACGCTTAGACATATCTCCCATGATTTCTTACGCACTGGAACCAGATTAGATACCCAAGTGGAGTGCCTGACCTTGAATATAATGCGAGCATCCAATAATTTCTTGAGTTCCTTTTGGATGAGAGGTTCTAACGCGAGGTGCACCTTCCTCAGTTTTTGCTGAAAGGGCTTGGCCCCTTCTTTGGTAGGGATGATATGCTGAATAATTCAGTTATTGTATGTCTTAAGATCATCATATGTCCAAGAAAAAACATCATAGTATTTTCTAAATAAGTTGATGAATGTCTGTCTTTCTTCTCGGGTGCACCCTACCCCCAAGTTGACATACTTGGGGTCAGACTCAGTCCCGAGGTTGATTTTCTTGTGCGAGAGAGTTGAACTATGAGTTTTGGTATTCGGAGGACCTCTAAAACGACTTTAGAGGTTGAATAGTTTCTCTAGTGACACTACCCCTTTAGGTAAGGGATTTCCTTCACACGAACCTTCTTCCTCTTGTAGCGATCTCTCATGTTCCTCTTCATCAATAGCCACATCTTTGAACACTTTTGAATTTATCATGAATTCCAGAATCTATTGGTCATCATTGAAAACATGCAAGTTAGTTATGTTGTCAAGCACTGCTAGTTTATACATAATTTCAATAGAAAACTCATCTCTAATGGGCGTGAACTTGGCTGCAACATTAGCTAGAGTGTCAGTAGCAACATTATTAAATCTAGGAACGGAAATGATATTGAAAGCTTTAAATGAATTTATGAGACACCATACCTATTGCTGGTAATTCTTGAGGTGTGGTGACAGACATGAATGGTATTGCGTACCTGTCTTGTAATGATTTTTGAGTCCCCAATAATTTCAGGTAGTCTGCTTTCAGGTGGTTGGCCTTTTTGAGGTCGAGGACCAATGCTTCGTATTCTGCAGTGTTGTTGGTGCATTGAAACTCCAACCTGCACGAGATCAGGAACTTGTTTCCTTTGGGGTCCAACATGATGCAGCCTACCCCTACTCCATTGTGAGTTTTAGATCCATCATAGTACAATGTCCATGTCCTAGTCCTGAGGGAAGTTAAACTTGACATATGTAAATTTAAGGAACAAACTTCACTATCGGGGCTTGGGGTCTGTACAGGAGATTTGATCTGGATATCATGGGGAATGGTTGATGTCTAGGGCTGATAGCACCCGAACAGGGACTCTATAAGAAATACTCACAACTCTTGTTGGGCATAGTTGATTGGCTCGTTAGAGTCCTCGAGGTCGATTACGGTGTGTTTCATACAAGGTTCACTATTGACCCTAATTTGGTTATTCCTTCTCTTGTATGGTAGCCATAAGTGAGATCAGTCTATGGTGAAGTAACCTTGCAATTTACAAGACCAATCTCTGCTGAGAAGAAGACTGAAGGGCTCTGGAATGTCTATGACTATTATGTCAATGCATTGGTGAACTTGGGAATCAGAAGATAACCGAATGATGACATTATTCAATTCTCCTACAGCTCAGACTTGAGACCTGTCAAGTTGGATAATTTTTGTGTCAGTCATTTTTGGTTAGATGTTTAGCTTCTTTCATACTGACCAGGGCATGTCATTAGTTGATTCTCCAGAGTGGACGAGGTAGTTGTGCACATTAAAATTAAACATCTAGAAGGTTAAAAGGAAAGAAGGGGTCGAACCTCTCAAGCTGGTGTTTGCATCATTTACTATATCTTGGAGGTTGACCACGGCTGGGGATTGGCCTGCAACATTTCCTTTGCTTGATATGGAGGATTTTGAAGGTGTAGGAGGGAAAGCGAAGGCCTTGGCCATTAATGCATGTTGACTGTCCAACTTGCATACCTCATACAGAGAGATGTTGGCTCGAGTTTTCTTGAAATATTCTATGATATTGTAATCTAAAACAATGGATGAGGATTCTTGCGCTAAGTTTTACGTTGTCGAGGTGGTTTTGGCCGTAACCCCTTTAGCCGCATTTCTAGGTGTCGAGGAGTCTCCTTTAGTACTAGTTGGTGACTTGTTTGGACTCACATAATCCGTCCCTCTAGGAGAAGAAGTGGATGGCTGGTTGGTATTTGTGGGGGGAAGGATCCATTGTAATAACGCTCCATTCTTGTCTTCCAGAGTAGAGTCCGACACAGTGCTTTTACTCCTGAGGTTGTAACTTTTGGAGGGTGTTGGGGATGAATCTCCAACAAAGGCCTCTTGAGTAGTGCACACCTCACCTCCATGGATAACATCGAAGGCTAGCACAACAGATGGAGTATCATTGCTAGGAGGGGAGGCATCTTCTTTAGAATCGTCAGTGTCTTCTTCCCCTTCTTCGACAGCTGATCCTCTAACAGCTAGGTGACTATGGCAGTCATGTTATGTAGCCACTTGAAACAAAAAACTTCTGATATGCAGAAATATATGTATAAATATTTTATTAAAAAGATGAATTGACAGATGATGTTGTTTACAATGGGGTTTCCTGGCTTATACACTGCCATGGGCACCCTTCAGGGAAAGGGCATGATCTTATGATCGTGCCCTTTCGTCTAATTAATCCTAAAATTAAATAATAAACCTAAAATTAAAGACGAACTAATTTTTTACATAACATTTCCTTCCTCTTGAAAGAATGTTTTGTCCTCAAAGCATATGTAACAACGGATGTTGTTGACAAAATGCTTCATTCTCCCAAGAAGCGTCTTCTTCGGGTAAGTTCTTCCACTTGATCAGATATTCCAAGATGATCAAAGTCCCACACTTTAAAAGGTCTTGGATTAATCTCTCAATTTCCATTTTTTGGAGATGTGGATATTGGTATGGCTTGATGTTGACGGGGTCTGACTCTGCCTTGACTTCTATTGTATGCTCAATTTCCCTATTAGGCGGCATCTTCATAGGTAGGTCTTGAAATACTTTTTCATGCTTTCGAATCAGATCTTGTATCTCTGGTGACTCTTCTTTGGTCATATTTTCAAATAACATTTCCAACTGGTGACATTGTACTACATAAGTAGGTGCTCCTTTTCGACTAGCTTCATCATCTGAGAGGATGATACAACTTGATTTTTTGGTGCTTGGAATCCGTGTAACTTGTACTTCTGACCTCCCCATTTGAATTTTATAAATTGTACTTGGTGGTTGGCAACGTAAGTACCTAAAGTTCATAACCACTGAATACATAAGACTACATCTACTCCTCTTAACAGTACTGTGAAAAACAGAGATTCTAAACTGAAGTCTTGAATCTGCAATTTAACTTTATGGCATTTCCCCACCTTTTCAATATTCTTACCATTAGCTACCATCACTTTCATGTTTGGTCAGGGAAATGAAAAGATATTGAGTCTCTTTGCCATGGTTGCATCTAAAAAATTGTGTGTGCTACCAGATTCAATGAGAACCACCACGTTGTTCTTCTTTATGTGTCCTTTTAACTTTAAAGTCTGACGTTATGATATACCTATCATAGCTGATAATGACACTTGTGGAATACTTCCGTCATCTAATTCTAGTGAGAATTCTGGGCCATCTTTTGTTTCTTCTATGTCAGAATCTTCACTGTTTGACTCATTGGTTGCTTCACAATTATATAGGTTCTTTGGTTCTTTTCCTTTAGCACACCTATGTTTGGGGTCCCACTTCTCACCACAACATTTACATTTACCCTCTTTTATCCTTTGCATTTCCACATTAGATTTTTCATCTTCACAATAATGTGGTGGAACATATCTCGTATTATTTGAGTCCACATACTGGGGTATCCTTCGTCTTGAATATGTTTTTTCCGCTTTTGACCAAAATATTGGTTTGGATTTCTTTTCGACTGTTTTTGCTTTTTGTCTTGCTACTTCTATTAATGTAATGTCATGCATCTCAAGTTTTGCTTGTAAATGGGTTTTGAGTCCTGAGACGTATGACTGAATTAGACAAGATTCTGATAACCTAGGTACTCGTGTTACTAAGGTCTCCCATTGTTGAGTGTATTCGTCCACACTTCCTTTTTTTCGTAATTTGATGAATTTTGAAAAGAACTCGTCTTTCTTTACAGCTTGGAATCTTTTAAAGAACACATCTTTAAATTTCCTCCAACTAATGATGTGTGTTGTTTTTTTCCACCACATATACCAATTATATGCTTCGCCTTCCATTTTCATGGATGTGTACCTGAGCTTTTCATCATCATCATTGATGTCACATATCTCAAAGTATTCTTCTGCTTTATTTATCCATGCAACATAGTTTTCTTCATTTTCGTCGAATTTAGGCATCTCAACTTTTTCCCTTTGCTAGTATGTTGCTAATGGTTGAGCGAAAAAGGGGTGTTGATTGGTAAAGGTATCCCAGAGTTGCTTGTTTTTAAGGGTTGTGTTACTCACTTCTTGGTGTGGTGTCACTGATTTTTTTGGGGATTCAACTTTGTCATGAGAGTCTATTAACTTTGTTGAATCTGATGAGATGTGTTCTTGATTCTCTTCATTTTCTTTTAGTAGTTGTTCGGTGTATAATTCCCATTTTTACACAAAATTTTCAGCGTTGTTAAGACCTGTCTGATGTCTACTTCTATTTGGACACGGTTATTTTCCATCTTTATTTCTATTTGATCTGTTGTATCTTGAAGTCTTTTTGATATTGTTAGCCGGCTTTTTGATATCGTCAGCCTGCCTCTCAAGCTTGATCTGGAATTCATCTAATCTTTTACTGACCTCATCATGGTTGTTATTTATCTTATGCTCTGAGTCATACAATTTTTTTTGGAAATCTGCCATTGTCATTGTCGACATCGAGAGGGTTTGCAGGGGCGTGTATTTATCTGCCAGCTTATATATATAATATACTTAATATATTATATATTATAATATATATATATATATATTAATTAAATTAAATAATTATATGACATAAGTTTAAGCTTTTTTTTGGTTTTTTTTAATTTAATTAATTAAATATATATTTATATATATAATATTATATATGATTATGTATAATATGTTATATATATATTTATATATAATATATATATATATATATATATATATATATATATATATATTTCACGTTATATATATAAATAAATTTTATATATATATTTGAATATATATTTTACGTTATATATAATTTTATATGTCTACCGTTTTTCGCTGACTATCACATCCGTTCAATAGAACACTTGTGGCAGATAACACTTCGACTCACTGCAGATGTTATTCCACGCAACCAGTAAGTCTGGACAGCAGCAGGTTGTCGTATTGTGGCTGCTACACGATGAGCAGATGGACAAAGGCACGATGAGCGAGTGTTGGATGACTGGAGTGCCCAGACAGGGCCGTGAAGCGACAAGCCCACATGGAGCTAGGAGGCAGCACTTAATACGACGCAAGGAAAGAGGTTTGGGCAGTGGATAATACATTCTATGTAGTGCCTACCGAAGAACCGAACAGGCTCTAATACTAGATGAAACAAAAAACTTCTGATACACAGAAATATATGTATAAATATTTTATTAAAAAGATGAATTGATAGATGTTGTTTACAATGGGGTTTCCTGGCTTATATACCGCCATGGGCACCCTTTGGGGAAAGGGCATGATCTTATGATCGTGCCCTTTCATCTAATTAATCCTAAAATTAAATAATAAACCTAAAATTAAAGCCTAAATAATTTTTTACATAACACCACTGCGGGCAGGTCTTCTCAGAGTGGGAAGCCTGGTGGAAAGTGCGGAAGTTGTCCATTCCTAGTTCCTCCACATTGAAGGTTGAGCTGGATGTTTGTGACACTTTAGGGGGGAGGTTGTTAGTTTTCTAGAAAAAGGGCTTAGTGGGATTTGATCCACCGGAGGCATCACTGGTCCTTCTCTTTAGATCAAACACTTCATTAGTCAATTGTTTTAGGGATTTGGCTAGCCCTTCGAAATCGAAGGAATCTTTATCTTTATCTATGACTTTGCTTGATGGGGCCTGATTCTTCTTCCCAGAAGGTTTCACATCTTTATGTGACTCATGTTCGAAGGCATCGATGGAGAGAAGATCCTTTTGGACCTCGAGCACGGAAGCAAAGTTCTCAACCAGGATGAGCTTGGATTCATGTTTAACGAACATGGCAATATCCCTGGGAAGGGCCCTGGTGTATAAGTCAATCATGATGGAATCATCGAGGGCGACGTCCATAGGGAACTTATTTAAAATCGTGGTGAAACGTTGATTGAAATATTTCACCTTCTCCTTCTTATGACATTTTAGTGTGCTGAGATTGGTGAGAAGCATCAAAGGTGTCTTATCTTCTGAGAATTTGTCCAAGAAAGTTTTCTGAAACTCTTCCCAAGCGGTTAGAAGTGATAGGTAGCGATCAATACCAAGTGGCAACTTTATTTTTGAGAGTATGCGGGAATAAACGACATGCTACATCATTGTACTTGACCATCATCATTTGCAAGGCTAGATAAAAATTGCTAATGTGGTCATCAGCTAAGGTCCCATTCTCAAGGTCGAACTTGGGGAGGTGTTTCTCCGAAAGACGGGGCATGTTGTGGAGCAGGCCTCTAAGGCTCAAAGGGGATTGATCCATCTAAGCCAGCTGTGGTGGGTGGCAGTTCCCTCTAGCATTGAAAAGGAGGCGGAAGTCATTATCTTCTGGCACACTATCCATGCCTGATCCCCCACTGATGCGACAGGGTCACGTACCTTCTCCTCAAAGCACTCTAAGATGACCTAAATCTCGAGTGTTTCTCACATTCTTGGTATTCCTGAAGTTTCTCTAGACACGTTGATTGTTGTAGAAGTTTATGCGGTCTCTAAGATAGTCTCTGGTTCCTTGTCCCAAGATTCCTTGGGTGCCCTAGTGAGGGATTGGTTATTAACAGGGGTCTCTTCGGTGATGCATCAATCATTTCCTTGTGTTTCTTAACAGTATGACTGGTTATTTCCACCGGCAAAGGTATTCCTGGGGTCACCCTGTTGCACAACAATTTTCATCTTGACATTCGACAATTAGTGTGAGTCTATCACCACTCATACCTTCCTCCTTTGCAAGTCTTAAAGCCCAGTTCTTCATATCAAGCCTTGAAAATAAGAGAAAGACCTTAAAAATATCTAAAACTCTGGTTTCGTACTTTCTCTTAGCATTACCTGCAGTCCCGCACCCATTGGTCATGTCCCCTGTGCACCTGACTGCTCTGTCTCTGTGTTATGGGTGTGGACCCCTGTAAAAGTTAAAAAGGTGCAAGTACATTCTTAAAAACTCACTTTGAGTCATTTATGGAAGCTTCTAGAGGGAATCTTGAGGTGGCAAGTTTTCTCCTTAAAGGTTCATGCATCCCATATGTAAGGATTCCGGACACCACATATCTCCACAATGGTATGATATTGTCCACTTTGGGCCTAAGCCCTCATGGATTTGCTTTTGGACTTACCCCAAAAGGCCTCATACCAATGGAGATATTTGTCCATCCTTATATACCCATGATCCTCCCCACTTCTAGTCAATGTGGGACTTTGGTCGTATACCCAACAATCCTCCCCTCGAACAAAGGACCATCGAGCCTCCCCTCAAACGATTATCCATCCGTCCACTCTCTACCAACCAGGATTCTCCGCTCCAATGCGTTGGAAGCACACGCCTTACATGGAACACCACTGCCTCGAGAGCTTGCTCTATCCCAGGTCAACTCCTCTTCACCGTGTTGGGACCAGGACACGTTCATGAAGAATCTGGAGCACACCGCCTGCCTAACCGAGCTCATCCACAGATCCCATCGTGATATTGCTGGGGCCCACCACCTTCATTCAGCATTCCGAGGATTCATCCACTTGGCTAACTTGAGGGCATGGCTCTAATACCACTTGTAAGGACTCTGGACACCACATATCTCCACAATGGTATGATATTGTCCACTTTGGGCCTAAGCCCTCATGGATTTGCTTTTGGACTTACCCCAAAAGGCCTCATACCAATGGAGATATTTGTCCATCCTTATATACCCATGATCCTCCCCACTTCTAGTCAATGTGGGACTTTGGTCGTCTACCCAACACCATATCTTAAGGAGCTAACCCCTTGATGTGAGGAGCTTATCCCTTTGAATGAGGACCCTATCCCTTCAATGGTGGACCTTTAACCTCCTTCCTTTGCATTATAAAATGAAGCATTGGGCTGGTTACTTGAGAGGTTGAAAGCTGAATATTTTTGAGGTGAAATGTTGTTGGAACTTAGTCTTCCTAATTGAGCTTTTAAGAGGAGGGATTACATACCTTTTGATCTCTTTTGGAAGAGAGTGAGGCTTGTCAAAGTAGAGGAGATTCCTGTTTGGACCTTGGGAAGAGCTTGTATAGCATCAAGGTACCAAATGTTGTAAAGTTCTTCTATTTCAAAGTTAATACAATCAAGTTTATTTTTCTCAATAAGCTATGTTTTATGGTTTATTTCATGGATTCCTTGATCACCATGATGAACATGATTTATTATATTAGCTATGCAGGTGTTATTTGATGTGTGCTTATTTGTGACTGCAAGTTCTTAAAAGGAAACTCTTTCGGAGCTCTTGGAGCATGGCTGCCACAAACTAGCATTGGACTTAAGGTAGGGTCTAAAACACCTCTTAGTTTTTATTAATGAATCGCAATATGTTTAGAGAAAGGTAGATTTTCTTGTCCTGCTTGTTGCTAGATATCTGTTGATACTAGGGAGATTGACCTTGTTTGCAAGATCGATTTATCCGGCCAACAAATTGGTGACTCCACTGGGGAACTGAATTTGGTTTCTTGATTTTCCTTTGTCCTTGACTTGAGAAACTTGTCTTTACCGCATCTCGTTATACTGGAAGCCTGTGGACCCTGTCAAAATTTTTGAAAAACATAAAATATTTTCGTCCAGTTAAGTTTAGGATTAATTTACTACTATTAGTCTTTGCCCAGATCTGCATGTGTCCTGTCAAAAGTCTCTTGTGAGTAAGTTCCATTGGTGCTTTTGTTTTAGATGATTTTCTAGAAGTTTTTCATGCCTGGATTATTTTTCACTCGGTCTATGTAGTTACTTAAAGGCTAGAAGCCTAAGAAACCTTAGATCACCCTGGTATCTTTTGTCTTCTTGATGAGTCTGGCTGGTTTGTGAAATCTTCCCTTGGTGAGAAACATATTTCGTTTCTCTTTGCAAATCTTTGAACAAACTTGGTCATAAGTTGTGAATTTCATTTTTATAAAAGAAAACATAGCTGGGTGTTTTTTGATTGATTTTTTATTTTGAACGAATTAATCCTTAGTTTACTGAATAACTAAGTAAAATGTCCTCAAAAACATTTGAAGCTTTTATTTTGATTAGGTTTTTAGAAGTTTAGATCTCAATATTAGTTTTTCATAGTTTCGACTGTTTTCTACAAATCGTAGAATCTCTTTTGAAAGAATTGTTTTCTGTAGTTTTGAGTGTTGAAAAGAAAAGGGATTTATTTTTGTGAGCATAATTAGTAGTTCCATTTTGAGTTTATTGAAAAAGACAAGAAGATTTTCTTTTCATTTAGATGTTAAAGGAAAGTTTTGTTTTTCAAAGAATTGCATTCTCAACTCTTTCTTTTAGCTAGAAACCCATTGAAAGGAAAAACAAATTGTTTATCATTTTAGGTGCATTTTTTAGTGTTTTTGGAGTCGAGTCTTCACATCATCAAAGTTTCATCTCCATACCTATTGACTTAAGAAACAACCAATAAAAATAACACTTAATTAAAATTGATCTAGCAATCTTTTTATTTCTAGGGCTCTTATCACCAATATAACTTAGGCTAGTATCTTGGAGTAGGGAATAATTAACTCTCCAAGATAGTTAAAACAAACAAGTAGCTATATCTTGTGGTAGGAAATAAATCCAATTGTAATTGATATAATCTAGGAAGCTCCTCTTAAAGGAGTCAATCACGAGATCATGTTCGAACCTTTGAGACAATCAAGTCTGTCTCATTGGGAACGATAGTAGATTTGCGCGTATTAAAAACGATAAATCTCGGATTAACCATTGTCGAGGAGCCTGGGGTCACTTGTTGGTAAACCTTGGATTGATCATGTCAAGGAACCTTCAAGGGGATTGAGCTTTGTTACTCTGCCCTTGTACGTAGATCAGATCGTAGACTATTCCTCCAGTTGTATTTGTTACTGTTGGTAACCTTAGTGACCATAATCTTAAGATTCTTTCCTAAGGTGAAGGTGAAGGACGGGTCTCACTATACCTGGAGCTAACATCGACTAGAATCACTTGGACTCTCTGGGTGGTTCTCTTCACTCGAGACGGTTTTGTGCAGAAACTTGTGCCAATCTATTTCATTAAGCAGGTTGTCGGGGCAACTGTTCCAACCGCCATTTCTGTATTGAATTCTGTGTCGTTGGATTTCATCACCAACTAGTGTTTTCAGTATGGAAAGTTATTGTTTGTGTGTGGTTTGAACTCTTAGATTTTTAGGCGTGTGATTCAATTGTTTGGTTCTTTAGAGACTTTAGGTGGTTTTATTGAGATTTTCTTTGTTTGCATGTGAAGTAATTAAATATTTAATTGTGGCTGAATTACCGAGACAATCCCGTAGACTTCAAGGGAAACCTCCCGAATATACACTAAGTCATCTTGAAGGGCTACGAGCTCTTGATCACCTAGTGACAGTAGAGTTCGGTCACCAGAAGCCAGAGAATCATCTTTAATTATTCACCCTGATTATCCAGTTCAAGAAATAGAGTATATTTCTGAACCAATTTCATTTTCTGAAGTTACTGGTAGTATTTCTCCTACTAGTGAATTAATTGAGGAACCTGAAACTGAACCTGCTGCTACTCCATTCTTAGGGTTTGCTTCTCCAACTTCTAGTGGTCCTGGTTCACCCAGGATAGGAAGTGTCATTACCTAAAATCTTCCTTCTGGACTCATTTCTATTGAAGAACTTGTTAGTCCAGACGAAGATACGACCCTCCCTGAAAATCAACCAACTTTAGAACTTAGGGAGTGTGATTCAATCTTCTACAGTCCTTTTAGAAGTGACTCTTGGTACATATCATTGACGAACTTTTTAGAAAATCCAGGTCTTGCTTTTTCACCACCTCGTATTCCTTTTCATCTTACACCCAAAGGTTATTATCCTCCTTCGAATATGTCGAAATGGTCATCCATGTTTTCCTAAACACCGAAAACATTTTTATATGGCGGTCCTTCTCTTCCTTCTGAGTATCAGTCACTTTCTAGTACTTTTTCAGGAGCATCACCTCAACCAATTGAACATGGGATATCAACTAGTAGTAATGTAACTCAATCATTGAGCGTAGAATAAATTCTTATGATGTCTTATGCTATTCCAAATCCGCAACCTCAAGGTAGTCAGTTACTGCCTAGAGGGCAACCTCAAGGTAGTCAGTTATCGCTTGGAGGGCAACCTCAAGGTAGTCAGTTACCGCCTGAGGGCAACCGCAAGGTGCTCAATTACCACCTTGGAGGCAACGTCAAAGTAGTCAAATACCGCCTGGGGGCAACCTCAAGGATAGTACATACCTTCAGGATAGTACATACCTCAAGGTCAACCCCATACTCAGTATATACCTCAAGGTCAACCCCAATATCAATATATACCTCAAGGTAAACCCCAGTTTCAGTGCGTGCCTCAAGGTCAGTACCCAACTCAAGGTTTCCAACCACCTTCTGGTCAACCATTTGTACAAGGAACTGGAAATGTACCTCTCAATTATCAACCCTACACTCAACCTGGTTATGGTCCTCAATATCCTCAACCTTTTATGGGTCCATACCCCAGAATGAACATGGTGTGGGATCCATGTCAAACTCAACAGATTTTGCAACCTAATGTGTAGTTATCATGTCAACCTGGACAACCTTTGGTTTCTGGTCCAACCCAACAACCTGTCCAGCCTATTGTTCAAACTTCTACACCTGGTGTAGTTCATCAGCCCGGGCCTAGTTCACCTCGAACTCCGCCTCAAACTGCTGCTGCAACTACTGCAGCTTCTGTTCAATCTACCCCACCTACTTCTAGAGTATCGGCGGCTCTGGTTTCTATTATTCCTGCATCAAATCCTCATACCTCTTTACCACAGTCGGGACCTACAGTTTAGACTTCGGTTCAGATGCCTGTAGGACAACCTGGTCCAAGTACGGTTGTCACAAGTCAACCATAATTCACTTATCAACTGTACCAGGCACAGTATCAATACGGTCCTGCTATGCAAAACCCAGTTTATCAATATCAACCATACCTTGGATATAGTTATCAGCAACCTCAACAACCCCAGTTTGGTCCAGTTAATCCTAGTTTTCCGGAAGGATATAATATTCCTAATGTAAATCTAATTCCAGGTTATCCTGGATATCCTCCTCTTGGAGCTGATCTCATGACCCAAGTTTTTCGAGACCCTAACCATCAGTTACCTTTTATTGCAACTTTGGATTTACCTGATTTGTCTCGCCTTATGAATGATCCAATTTACTATTTTCCATATTGGCCACCAATGCTTAATAAGTTGCCCAGTGATATCCCAAAGTTTGAGGGTAAGTAAGGAGAAGATCGGTCAAATCATGTGATGACTTATCACCTCTGGTGTGCATCCAATTCCATTATAGATGATTCAATTTGCTTACATCTTTTTCAATGCACTCTAATTGGTCTCGCTACCAAGTGGTACATTGAGTTACCATGAAGCTCTTTTTACAATTTTAGTCAGTTAGCCACTTCATTCTTAACTCATTTTCAGTTGCCTGTCAGATATGACAATGGCACGGAATTATTAACTTCATTAAAATAGTCAACATCCACATATATTTCAGATCATATTCATGAATGGCGACGTCGACGACGTTTACTGAAAGTTTTTATCCTGGATCAAATTTTGGCAGAGTGGTTTTGTTAAATCATTATTACCTAAAATCACTGAGGATGTAGCTAAGGAAGGAGTTATTACTAAAGAGCAAGTAATTGCTCAGGCTCAGTACCTTGACCTCGTTTATACGCAGTCGGCTACTTTACACGAAAAAATCACTGATCTTCCGAAACAAAATCAAATACTCCAGCTCCTTAGGGTCTCATGCCACTGATGGTATGATTGGTTCAATTAGTACCAAAAGTAAGAAGAAATCTACAAAGAATTCTTGTCCTATTATAACTTTACTAGATTCCCCGACAGGAGAATCTTCTGCTGAAATTCCTGCCGATATTCATGTCGTAGAATCATCTACGGCCAAATCAAAATCTGGCGAGAAAAAGAAGGGAAAGAAGAAAAATAAACAAAACTCAAAAGAGAAACTAGATAAAAATGAACCTACTGATGAGAAACGTAAACCTCACTATCCTTGTCTCATTTGTGACGAGGAGAATTTTACAAGAGATTGTCCACATCGAGTTGAGGTTTCGAAAATCGTCAAAGGTTCTTAAATGCCTGTTGTCTTGAAGGATCCTTTTCCTAATCAAGATAGTAAGATGATAGGTTCCTCCTCAAATGCCTCAGAAGAACCCATTATGATGATGTCCCATGTCAGGATTGCAACGCAATCGCAAGATTATGGTAGTAAGAATCCTGTTGGTGGTAAGGAAGCAGAATCTTCTAATTCGAACCCATCAACTTCAACTCCTTCTAGTTCCGATCCGCTACAGATCAAGAAACCTAATCCAGACTTAGTAATGAAACTGCCTGCTAAAGGTATACTTCGGACGTCAGCTTTCAATCCACATGCGAGAGCTACTCAAAACTATAACATTGTTGAAGATTTAGCTATTTCCCCTTCAGCAATGTCGACTTTGTAGGTGCTACAATCATGCCCAACACAGCGTAAATTTCTATTGTCTACTCTAGGAGCTGTTGATATTCAGGATTCCAACCTTATAATATTTGATTTAGAGAATAGTACACCTCGCCTACCTCATCAAATGGCTTTCTAGATCCCAGTGTTAGTAAAAACCAGACCTTGCTTTTGGACTGTGATTGATGAGGGAGCTTCTACATGTATTATGTCGATTCAGTGTTGGAGATCGCTTGGTTCTCCTACACTCAATCAATCCCCGACGATTCTAAAGGCTTTTGATGGTCGAGGGTTTCATCCTTTTGGCATTTTGTAGGATTTACCTATAGGGGTCGAAGGTAAAACTATAAATCTAGATGTGGAAGTGGTTGATGCCCCTCTAGATTACAACTTTCTTTTGGGTCGCAGTTGGTCTTATGCTATGACTTTTGTTGTTTCATTGGTCTTTCAGCTTATTAAGTTTCCTCATAATGGAAAGATCAGTACAATAGACCAGTTAACTTATTTTTCATCCGACCCGGCCTTTTCTGATAGTATTCAACATGTCGGTAAAACAACTATCCCTTATAAGGATGTTGGGGTAGGTTTGATTAAAGATTCTGGTTTACTAGCAACTTTTTCATTTCCTCCTCCTAATGTACCACCTTCTTTTGCAACCTTTCACATGATTTCATCGAACACTATTGCTTTTGATGATCCTTGGATCGTACTTTCTGATTCAGAGGTGGACTCATTTGGTGATGCAATGCCCTTGAGTCCCTTTGAAGTTGCATATCAGGTTGTACAGACGTTTTCCAACTCTTGTTCAACCAAAATCGATCCAATGAATGTGGTCCACGGGGAATCACTTTCAATATCAACCTCAGTTTCAACAACTCTTTCTAATCCTATTCATACTGATGAGCAGATTCGTGAAATTTTGTCTGTTGATGATTTACCATGGGAAGATCTTCATCATCGATCTTCGTTTTTACCTAAGTTTGATCATTTTGAAAATGATTTGTCATCTATTTTTACCGCTGATTATGTCAAAGAACCACATAATCCATTCCAACATCCTGATTCTGAGTTGAATTTAGAAAATATTTCCCGAACGATTCCTATTAACATTTCAGTGAAACCTGGAATTGTTGAAAACCTTCATATAGGTGCTTCCTGTACAGACGAGGAAATCCAAACTTATAAAGCCCTATTTCAAGAATTCCACGACGTGTTTGCCTGGCCATATGAAGAAATGCCAGGAATCAATCCATCAATTGTTGTCCATGAAATTTAAACTTACCTAGATGCTAAACCTGTCCGGCAATGTTTGCTTAGATACATCCAAGAAAAGTTGTTGCTATTAAAGCTGAAGTTGAGAAACTACTTCAAGTAGGTTTCATTTATCTAATTCCCTTAACGAATTAGGTATCGAATATTGTTCCTGTTAACAAAAAGCAAGGAACAATAAGAATATGTATTGATTAGGGATATTAGTCGAGCTTGTCCTAAAGACAATTATCCAACCCCCTATATTGATCAAATTATTGATGATTGTGCCGGAAGTGAAATGTTCTCCTTTATGCATGGTTTTTCTGGTTACAATCAAATTAACATACTCCTTGCTGATCAACCTAAAACGACTTTCATTTGTCCATGGGGGACATTTTCTTATTGCAAGTTACCTTTTGGATTGAAGAATGTCGGAGCAACTTTTCAAAGGGCTATGTCTTACACATTTCATGACATCAAGCACATTATACAGCCTTATCTCGATGATTTCCCTGCTCATTCATTACATAGAGCTTATCATCTCACTCATTTACGAGCCATCTTTATGAGATGTAGGCGTTATAGAATTAGGCTGAATCCACACAAATGTGTTTTCTGTATAGAAACAGGTTATTTACTAGGATTTGTTGTCTCAAAAGGCGGCATTCGTGTCGATCCCTCGAAGGTTGAAGCTATTTTCAAATTACCTCCACCTTTGACTCTTCGCCAACTCCAAAGTTTGCAAGGGAAAGCCAACCTTTTACGTCGTTTCATTCTTAACTACACCAAGATAACAAAAGTTTTTACCAGGTTGTTGAAACAGAATACTCTGTTCTTTTGGGATGAGATAGCTAACAAATATTTTGAAGCACTTAAACATGCGTTGACCCATGCACCGTTATTGCATCCTCCCAACTACAACCAGGACTACTTTTTGTACCTCACCGCTTCTCATTCCACCATTGGGATGGTTTTAGTTCAAGAATATGAATTCAACAATGAACATGTGATTTACTATCTTAGTTAAACTCCGAACTTGACTGAGCTTAAATATTTGCATGTGGAAAAATTGGCCTTGGCAGTTGTTCAAGCTGTCCAAATATTTCGTCACTGCATCTTATTACGTAAAACCGCAGTAATTTCTGATTGTAACCCTGTGACATATATTTTGACCAAACAATTGCTAGGGGGCAAGTATTCCAAATGGATAGCTATCCTGCAGGAGTTTGACTTGGAATTTGAAAAATCCAAGGCAAAGAAATCTTTGGTTTTTGCGGAACTGATGTGTGATTTCCCGCGTACTCATACTGAAACTATGGCGGAAGAACCCATTGCGGATGAATCCTTGTTTCTTATCAATACTCTTGATCCATGGTATGGAGATATAATTGTCTATCTCCAAACCCAATATTTTCGACCTGAAATCTCACGATCTCAGTGAAGGAAAATACGTTTCCAATCCCAACAGTACAATATTATTGGAGATACACTCTATCGTCTTGGAGTGGATTCTGTTTTCTGACGTTGTCTAACTCATGAAGAAGCTGAAAAGGTTTTGAATGACTGTCACTCTGCAGCATGCGGCGGTCATATGTCTGGGTATGCCACAACCCAAAAGATATTGCGCGCTGGTTGTTTCTGGCCATCCTTATTTAAAGATTGTATTAATGCAATCTGGAAATGCCACAATTGCCAAATTTTTTATTGAAAGATGCATTCTCCACCTGCTCCTCTCCACCCTATAATTGTCGTCGGTCCTTTCGCAAAGTGGGGTATCGACTTTATTACATGTAACCCTCACTCGGTCGAGGGGCATGCCTATATCATCCTTGCGATAGATTATTTTACCAAGTGGGCCGAGGCGATGCCTACATTTTAGGCAGACGGCAAAACTACTGCAATTTTTGTTTTCAATCATATAATTGCTAGATTCGGTGTTCCTCAAGCGATTATTACTACGTCACGATAGTTCTACTCCATATTGCCCACAGGCTAATGGTCTGGTTGAAGCAATCAATAACGTTCTAGTCACTATGATCCAACGAGTCATTAGTATTCATCAGTCGAATTAGCATAACATGTTATTTTCAGTGCTTTGGGCATACCGAACCTTAGCCAAAACATCAACCGGTTTCACTCATTTTCAACTACTTTACGGGTTGGAAGAAATGTTACCCATTGAATGTGAAATTCTGTCATTGCAAATAGCCATAGAATTACTCCCAACCACTTCCGAAGAGGAGAAAAATTTGTTGTAATTAGCTCAGCTAGATGATAATCGACGTGATGCTGCATTAGCAATTGAGACTCATGCAAAACGGATAAAAGCTCAGTACGACCGAAATGTTACACCTCGTAATTTTTCGGAAGGAGACCTAGTTTTATTATACGATCAAGCAAACGATAAGCTAGGGGCTGGAAAATTTGTACCCATGTGGCATGGTCCTTTTGTTGTTAAGCGAAAGTTGGCAAAAGGGGCCTATGAATTAGTAAATTTTGATGTGTCTCTTTAGGTAGACCCAGAAATGGGCTTTATCTAAAAAGATATTATGCTTAAAGTTTGGTGTGGAGATTTTTGTTAAAATAGTTTCTTTCTAGCTAGTGTGTTTTAGATTAGAAAGTGTGCCTAGTTTAGAGAGTGTTTTTATCATTATTCCTGCTTATCTTGATTTTACTCTTGATATTGCAGATATCGACGTCTCTTCAAACATACATTGGTTTTGCTGATGGTGCTTGTCGTAGTACACGGAACATTTCTTCTACAGCTTGGGTTATCTATTCACCCTCTGACGAGTTAGTATCTATGCATGGGGTAAGCCTCAGTCAAACAACAAATAACATTGCAGAGTATAGTGTAGTGATTGAGTTATTATTTGAATTCATCTCATTTGGGATTTGGAGTTTGATTGTTAGGTTAGATTCTGAACTCGTTGTATTAGAGCTTAACAGGGTTTATGCCATTAGAAATCCAATGTTATTAAGATTTTTTTTGAGATTTCGTCTCTTGGAACGTGAATTTGACTACATTGAATATCAACATATTCCAAGATATTTAAACACATTAGCAGATTTAGTTGTTTCTCGAATGTTAAATAGAAATTTGCAATAATCAAGACAGTAAATTTAAAAACTTTCCATAAACATGTTATACAAAATAGCCAGTAATAGTGATATATCATAGCATAGAAGTGTGTCAAATATACATCGTCTTCGATCATAGGTTGAAAAACACCTTATGATCAACAAAATGATAGTACAAAAAGATATAAAATGTCATATGGGTCTACAAAAGGCGATCATCCTATCCCTGATGATGATCACGATAAGAAATGACTGCTCGGGCCACCCTACAAAGGAACCTCCTAAAAGGTCCTGGGACCCCAATCACGTAGCATTGTAACCTAAGAGGAATATCATCTATACTAGTCTCTGGGATATCTACTATCAAACACTCTAGATGATGCTCCAATTTGGTCAGGGTCTTTGCTGATTGGTCTTGTGGGGACGGTGTTGCTGTAATGGGGTGTCTTCTCTCATAGGGCTGGAGAGAGACTGGTCGCCGTGGACTGACATCTGCATTTAAAAATTTTTACTGTCAGTTTTGGATGATTTAAAACAAAAAATATTAGTTTAAAATTTAGAAAATGTTGAAAATGATTTTACCTGAAGCATCTCATTGCTCTCCTGGTGGAAGAGCCATGTCTGGATCACCATGATAAGTCCCGAATCACGAAAAGTAGGTTCCTCAACCAACGAAAATACTCAGGTGGAAATCGGACAACCTCTGTACCCTCCTTAGGATGATGGGCCATCACTGCAACCCAGTGCATAATCCTAGGTTCTCAGGGAAGTCCAACCTCAACGGAAAGCTGCTGTGGGACCAACATAGGGACGATCTCTAGGCCAAAGCTCACAACCAAGAAAACATATCCAAAGTTTTTTAGTTGTCCGTTCTTTGCTCTAGTCAGTTGGCCTTTTACATTCGCCAACACAACCTCGCACCAGTTGAAGATGGTGCCTCAGTAACAGTCTACTGCCATTCACATTTCGGATCCAGTAGCTACATGCAATGCTACACTCCCACATAGTCTAGTGAAAGTAAATGCAATCACTTTAAGTTCAGGATGGGAGATAGTCTTGATATCTATCCGTTTGTCCTCAGTTTGGTCATTACAAAACTCTAGTGGAAGACTAGCGCCAGACTGGCCACCTGGCCTAGTCCCAGATAGAGATAATCATTTGCCTCTCTTGGAAAACCAATCAGGAAATAAATGTCCTCTAGCTCGATTTCGAGCCGGTGGCCACCAATTATGAAACACTAGTCCTGTGTGCTCAACTTTTCTACCAGCCATTGTAGAAAGTCTACCTGAGCCCTCATGCCGGGTATGGCCCAGAACTTAAATAGTCCGCATGCTTTTAATGCCTGTATTGTAGGTGGATGAATAGTGCAGCTAGATCCACATCTTCGTGCTCCTATTCCCACCAAATGAGAATTTTTGTATATCTACATTGCAAAAAAGGCGGATTAGAACATTTTAGTTTCAAAATTTTTGGGCGGAAATGAAAAAATTGATGTTTTAAAACGTATTTCGCGGGGTTCGCACCTGCTAGTTAGGGACAATGCATAGGTCCGCACTCGTCCTTAGGAGTAGGTGAGGGACCCCAACTTTTTCCTTTGTACGAAAAAGTCAGGGTCCGCAAGAGCCACATGTTGCACCTGCAGACCCCCCGTGAATGATTTTTTAATCAAAATTTTCCTTAAAAAATCAATTTTAAAGCCCTAAAATGAAAATTAAACAGTTGAAATGCAAGATAGGGATGATGTGGATTACCTGGAGCTGACGGTTTTTTATTCCAATGGTCGGATTTTCTGCAATATTCACACTAAGTTTCTTACCAAAAACTCTTACTTTTCACTCTGAAGTCAAACGGTAAGAATGAATTTACAAAAGCCCTTTTTATAAGCTTTTTTGAATAAATGAATTTTTAATTTGTTTATTTTTCACTTTAAAAAGGTAACTTTTTATGCATTTTTATTTATTTTAAACAGGTATGAGTAATGTTTTGAGTTTTTGTGCAGAATATTGGATTTTTAGGAAGATTTGATCATTTTCAACAAAGAGCATACTTTTTCACTTTTTCGGACTCTTCCAAAATTTATGAAAAAGTGAAACATAGGAGTCCTCTTTAAAATCTTTTCTGACTCGTAAAATATGAAAAGATTGCCGAGTTTTTCTTTTTAAACTCGTTAAAATGGAATTAAAAGGACGGTCCACTTATAGCTCTTTTCTGACCATATAAACATGAAAAGATTGCCAGACTTTTGTCGTTTCAAGTTCGATATTAGTTATAAAACGATGTGTTTTCTATCGCTTTTTTACTTTTTCAGATTGAAGGCACTAATTATGAAAAGTACTCCTTGATTGTAATGGTCAAGCGGTTCTCTCAAGTATCATTTTATACTTTTTCAGGCTTGGGGGACACAAATTTACGAAAAAGGACAACCATGGAGTTTTCTTAAGTTTTTCTTCTGACTCCCTAAAATTGAAAAACACTGAGTTTTTCCTATACTGGACTCGTTAAAATTTAACAGTAAAGGACCTGTTCAAATTTAAACAGGAACGGACCACTCCTTCTTAGGGTTTGAATTTTAAACTAAGTTGGACTCATTCGAAGGATGATCTTTTAATAAAGCAAATGTTATCCTCCTCAAACTTGTCAAAAATAAAGAGGTACTTGCCAGAAATGGTGGGGGAAAGGAGAGAAAAATGAACCTGTTCGTTATAGTTTGTGTTTAGAAAAGTAGCTAATCACTCTTGAACACGACACTTTTTGTTCACCTAGGTTGAGAAATCCTTTGCCTAACAGTTAATCAAACCATATTGAAAGTCTTTAGCCAGTTTATGCTTATTAGCTTTGGGTCAATTGTCAGCAAACCATCTGCAATGTCATTATGTGTTCAAGAGGTCAGTTCAAATAAACCATTCATTTGCAAAATATCTGTCATCCATCTTGACCATCCCTAAGTTAGTCCTTACCAAATATATTTCTTCAAAACTTGATCTATGATTTCGTGTTGTGGGCTTTATTATGATAGATCGCTTTCTATCGACTCCAACTCACTATCTAGAAAGATGATCTAGAAATCGTCAATACCTTGGAATTTGCATGCCCTAATGGCAGGTTTCTCGCCTTTGACAACAGGTTGCATCATTGACCTTCGATCAAAGGATTCTGTGACATGTTCAACATTTCATGGATTGTATTGAGCACTTTGAGGGCCATTGACATTACTGGTGGTTTCTCTCACACTTGTTAACAGTTCACATCATTGAATGGTAATCAAGTGGTTTCTACCATGTTCAACTTCGACACATTCATTCACATGGATAGAATCATACTAGTTTGGGAAGCAGAAATCAAGACCCTGGATCTAGTTTCCACCATCCGAGCTGTGAGGAATTTTGTTACTCATTATACAGTAGACTATTCATAAATATATGGCTGCACCCATACTGTGTCTCCATATGTCTATACTTGTGATGTATTACAAAATCATTCCTGTATCAGAGAAGTTTAGATAGTTTTCTAGTCAGTTTTGATCTGAGTATGGGAATGCCTACCTTAGCGATGATATGTTCATATATATATATATATGTGTGTGTGTGTGTGTGTGTGTGTGTGTGTGTGTTTTGCATTGAATGTTTTTACAGGTTCCGACCAGAGTGTCCACAAGAAGATCCTTAAAATGATAAAGTAATTCACTCTTCTTAGATGGAAAAACTATCCTCATTTATTACAGACTTCGCACTTTAGGGAGCAATCTGTTGCACAAAAATTGTCATCTTGACATTTTGCAATTAGTGTGAGTCTATCACTACTCATACCTTCCTCTTTTGCAAGTCTTAAACCTCAGTTCTTCATATCAAGCCTTGAAAATAAGAGAAAGACCTTAAAAATCTCTAAAACTCTGGTTCTGCACTTTCTCTTAGCATTACCTGCGGTCCTGCACCTATTGGTCATGTCCCCTGCACACCTGACTGCTCTGTCTCTGTGTTATGGGTGCAGACCCCTGTAAAAGTTAAAAAGGCGCAAGTACATTCTCAAAAACTCACTTTGAGTCATTTTTGGAAGCTTCTAGAGGGAATCTTGAGGTGGCAAGTTCGCTCCTTAAAGGTTCACACATCCCATACCTTAAGGAGCTAACCCGTTGATGTGAGGAGCTTATCCCTTTGAATGAGGACCCTATCCCTTCAATGGTAGACCTGTAACCTCCTTCCTTTGCATTATAAAATGAAGCATTGGGCTAGTTACTTGAGAGGTTGAAAGCTGAATATTTTTGAGGTGAAATGCTATTGGAACTTAGTCTTCCTAATTGAGCTTTTGAGAGGAGAGATTACATATTGTTTGATCTCATTTGGAAGAGAGTGAGGCTTGCCAAAGTAGAGGAGATTCCTGTTTGGACCCTGGGAAGAGCTTGTACAGCATCATGGCACCAAAGGTTGTAAAGTTCTTCTATTTCAAAGTTAATACAATCAAGTTTATCTTTCTCAATAAGCTATGTTTTATGGTTTATTTCATGGATTCCTTGATCACCATGATGAACATGATTTATTATATTAGGTATGCAGGTGTTATTTGATGTGTGCTTGTTTGTGATTGCAGGTTCTTAAAAGGAAACTCTTTCAGATCTGTTGGAGCATGGCTACCAAAAACTAGTGTTGGACTTAAGGTAGGGTTTAAAACACCTCTTAGTTTTTATTAATGAATCACAACATGTTTATAGAAAGGTAGATTTGCTTGTCCTGCTTGTTGCTAGATATCTGTTGATACTAGGGATATTGGCCTTGTCTTCAAGATCGATTTATTCGGCCAACACACCCCCTTCATCTTCGAGTACGCTTTCCAACCTAAAGATGGATAGCCTCTCAACTCATATGCACAGTCATCGAGTGTGAGGCTGATTAACTATGAGATAAAGTTAACAAGAACGCCTCAGCGTGTGTGCTGAAGCGTGGAGGTGCACGCATTCGAAAAGGAGTTAGTATCGGGGATGCATTTTAGAGCCCTTGATAATTGTTCAGTAATAGGGCACAGAGCCTTGAGTTGTTCACAGGTGACTTCGAACATGGGGAGCTCTTCTCCTCTAGGAGTGTCTTTGAGAGGGGGAATTTGGGATTCCTCCTGGAGTGGCCTTGTAAAAGCTGGACCATAAGGGGCCT
This sequence comes from Pinus taeda, assembly GCA_000404065.3. Classification (NCBI taxonomy): domain Eukaryota; kingdom Viridiplantae; phylum Streptophyta; class Pinopsida; order Pinales; family Pinaceae; genus Pinus; species Pinus taeda. Next base: position 127,707 of record APFE031064288.1, read on the forward strand.
TGTATGGTATCTCAGGAGGTGTGGAGGGGTGAGGTTGGCTACTACCTTGATGGGAAAATTTGTGTGAGGGCATGGATTTGTACTTACCATGGCCCTCCTTCTAGCACAAAATCTGTTCACGAATTGGAATCCTCTGCCAACAGTAAAGCGGATCTCCCTGGTTTAGGGTCCCAACTAGAACCTGCACCATTTTTGGTTGGGATCCCTTCCAGTATGTACGTCCAATTGTCGTTCAGTTTTTTAGAGTTTTCCTTGGATGAAGATGAAATGTAGACTTAATTGAAAGCATGAACCTAAAATAAATACAAGGAAATAATTGACAAATATCCTATGTAAGATATACATGAATAGCCAAACCATAAATGACATAAACCTTATGTAAAGTTACTGTTAGAAGACTCTAGATAAGACTCGTTTATTCTAAGATAAAATGTTTAATAATTATAAATCAGTTCACAACGATCAAATATTTATAAACATGCATAACTTGTGCGGTCAAAAAGGATTATACCAACACCAAAGAAATAGTTCAATGGCACGAGTATAGAGTTAATGAAACAAATACCATTCATACGAAGCCACATAAAGTTTGGAGTATGAGATAGCATGTGAGCATACTGCAAATCAAATAGCTTTTAGAAACAATTGATCCATCAAGTGTAGGAAAATACTCATGGAATTAGCACATAAAACATTTGAAGAATCCAATAGTATAAGCTTACAATCACTCCTTGCATATATTAAAAGGACATAAATTCTCTCAAGAAATGTATATCTCTAAAAAAGGGTCCTCAACAAGAAGTCCATTGCAAATGAGGCATGAGGGTATATTTATTGGGTAAGAGTGACTCTTGGTTTACCCTTGACTCTTGGACTTGTAGGAATTTACAGGGTAAGTTCCTCAGACAGAACACCAAAGGACACCGCTCACAAATAGATCACAGATCAATACACCAATATTTTTGATGTGGTTAAAACCCTCAAAGAGGGAAACAGTCCACGACCTGAGCCAACGCGGCCACTTCAAGCAATTTATTAATAAAAGAATGAAAATATACATAAGCCTCTCTCATGAACAGTTAACCTACAAATGACCCTCCATGCTCTTTAAATAGAGATCATGGACCAATCGGGTGTTAAGCCACGGATCAAGTGTCGGTAATACCGAGGAGAGAATGAACCGTCGGATCACCACATATCATGACCATTAGATTGTAAGTTACAAAAGTACATAGTAAAGAACCACACTTTACCTAACTCTATACTAGACCAAGTTATACTTAACTATTTCCTATGTGTCGGAATATCCTAACATCCCCCCTTAAGAAAAACTTGGGA
>APFE031064290.1:0-31948 GCA_000404065.3 Pinus taeda
CTATAACACCAAGAGTATAACCAACCACCTGTAGATCGGGTATACTAAGATCCTATGATTTTGGCAAGAGCAGACTCAGACGGGTGGGGAGTCCCCGCCCCTCAAGCCGCCACCATAACAGGTCACTGTACTCCGTGAGATTTGAACCTAGGTCTCCTGGGCTTCACCCGAGGAGACCCACCATTAAACCGCACATCACTGTACAATACTCAAAGCAAATATTACTCATTAAAAAATATTCAAATTGTGTCCAAAGCAGTAGTGCGTTTTTATTTTATTGAGGGCTGAGAGTACAATTTCTAAGGCATCTGTTAAGAGACGTCCGTCACACTGTGTACATGTAAAACGATAGACCGAACTTGGGAAAAAAAAAACACATCGAAAAAGCGCACATAAGAACCTCTGAAAGACCAGCCATGGCCGTCGTGCCTGCATTTACATGAATGACGCATAAGATTCAATAACGTCTTCTACCGCCACTTGAATCGTCGAAGCCAGATTGCTAGCGGAACAGTTATGCCTGATCTCCCCTTTGGATCCGGTGAGCACGTTGAGCTGGCTCATCTTCACCATGGCCACTGCAAAGTTCTGGAAGAAGAGATCTTGATTCAGGGCAAACTCCTTCACGATTGCTTTTGTGCGGGAGTCGGTGTAGAGATCCTGATCGGAGGTGAACAGGCCCTCCCGGTTCATCAGGTCTACGTAATACTTGTTGTCGAAGACGTTGGGCGTGCGGATGTCCAGCACGGTGGTGTTGGTGGAGGTCTTGGAAGGACACTTGGTGTACAGCCTCTGGGCGAAGCTTTTGTTCAAACTAGTGTCCTGCGTCGGGTATAGACGGTCGGTGAAGGAGGTGCAATGCCCCATGCCGATGGTGTGTCCGCCTGTCATCCCAACAAAACTGTTAAGCATCATCACAAAGATGGTTTTCAAAAATCTAGACCACTATTTAACAACTAGATCGCAATACCTGAAAGAGCAACGAGGTCTGTGACGTTGAGATTCTTGGAGGCAAAAGCATTGATGAGCGCTGTCACCTTAAAGAAGGGAGCCGGGAGATTGGCAACGGTCACGTTTTGTGTGGCGAATTTTAGGCTGTCCCTGCGTCCCAGCGGTACACGGTACTGTGGTCCTCCCGCCTAATTCACAATACGAATCTTAAGACTTAAACAAACCGATCTAATTAACCCAAAACGGCATAGAAGAGAATGAAATAGAAGAGAGCATCCGTGGCTTACCGCCCTGACCGACTCTTTAGCTGCGAGAGCGGTGACGTCGGCACAGGAGACGACAACGCTGCAAGCCTTGTCCACTCGGCTCTTGATGTCGTTTATTATTTCGAAGGCTTTCTTTCTCAGCGATAAGTTGGGCGAAGCCCCTTGTTCGCTGGGGCCACTTGCTGATCCGTCCAACAGAACCGATCCGTCACAGCCCTGTAAATGAACAAGTTACATATTTACTACAAATAGAACTATTTAAAACCCAGCAGGCTGAATAAAAGAAAAAGAAAAAGAACTACCTGAACGAAACAGTCGTGGAAATGGAGTCGCAGCAACCCAGCTGCCTGGGTGATGTCCTGCTTGAGGTAGAAATCAATCCTTTTCTTTACAATGGATTCCAATTGAGGACAGCTCTTCTGATAAAATGTCCATGACAGCCCATTTACAAGGGGCGGATCGGCATTGAGAGTGAGGACATTATCTCTTATCGCATAAGCGATACAGAGAGTGCATAACAAACAAAAAATCATCAGCTTCGCCATACTGATAATTAATATGCTGATTTAACACTCCAACCCGACTCTGCTCTGAGCTCTCTATCACACACGATATATGGGATTGGGGATGGCATTGCTGTAGAGGTATTTAACGAGAGAAAAGGCAGACCCAGTCGGGCGGCGGCTGCAAATTGGAGCGCATTCACGTCAACGTGACGACTAAAGTTTTCGTATTATATTGCAAATTGATGTTTACCAATTGAAAACGTGAATGAATTCGTAAGTTCTTGGACATTGTCTGAGGAAAAAAATATGTTATATTCTTGGACATTGCCTGCAAAGTTTTCAACGATGACAGGCTGCGATTTTCTAATTGGGAAAGATTGGTATGCACAGTACGTCTAGCACTAGCACTAGGCATTAATGTACTCTAGTCTGCCCTCATTTTTTTAATATGGAAATTGACGGTGGGACATTCTGTTGTCGATGCACTGATCTATACTAATTATTAAAAAAAAGCGGACCCGCTAGTCGCAGCCATGTGCTGTGATTATGCCCGCGGCGAATTCCATTGTCAAAAGAAAAGAATGGTGTGAAAAGATAAAGATGATTCGACAACAAGATTAAAGTTGGCGTGGGCTGTCGACTCTCCGGCGATGTGAAAGCAGAATAGATTGTGTGTGAAGGACCAGTCAGGTTTTACAACTTTCAAAAAAGCAATCATGATATTTTAGGAAGATTTCAAAGTTTCACAGTACGTTTCTGCAATTATTTTTCCAGGTGCAACTCATTTGCATTTAATGATGTAGTTAAATGATGCAGTCAATGCACATGTAAGACACGTGCTTGGACAAAATATCGCTTTAAATTTTGTGCGTATGTTGCTGTTTTTTTAAGTTGATTTTTTGGAATAAGATATTTAAGACGTGGAATTAATATAATTTGAGTGTCTTAAAATGTTGAATTTATTTTGTATATTTAGAAAAATTAATTTAGGTAATATAATAAATATTTTTTTATCAGTTGAATTTTCAATTTTCAATTTAAAAAATAAAATTAAAAATACAAAATGATTAGAATGCATTTAAAATACTTGTGCTTCATCATCCGGGTAAAGTATCAATATTTTCTTAATAAAATTTTAAATTAAAGTATTATCGATTGAGTCGAACAGTTAAAAAATAAATAAAATGTATTTGACATATGGCGGCTCCCTGGATGCTTGGGAGCATGCTTGTTTCATCTTTTCCTATTTGGCCTAGATTGTTGTTTGTGTTTCAAACAGCGACCTCACCATATTTCCTGATCAAATGTTCATATAGGATAATAATCTTATGCCAGGAAAAGAAAATATTATTTACTCAAATGTCTATAGTTTCGAGCCCAGATGCACACAAAAAAAACATGCATAATTCAGCCAAGCCATAAATAGCGGATGCTTTCGATGGTTTAAGGTTCTGAAGTGAAGGCACACTAGGATGGCTAGCACCACCAGGATATTTATTTATTTTTTGGGCTGGAACCACGAGAAGAGAATAGTTTTAGTATTTTTGTTTTGTTTTTTCAATGAAGGGAATATTTTCAGTATTTTTGTTTTGTTTTTGAATACTAGAAAAATTTATCATAATTTGATTGTTAAATTAATAGTATGGGAAAGTTATTATTGATAGTTATTTATAAAAGCAAGTTGATTCATTATTATTATCCAACTAAAACCATGTTAATTTTGTTGATTTGTAAGGGCATAAGCTTTCACTCTTTTACATTTGAATGAGCTCTTAATTGAACAAAAACAATTTTAAAGCATACTCCAAATTCATTATACATAAATATATATGAAGTAAACTTCTCATTATTAATAAATATTTAATTTTGTATTATTATATTATTTATTTGATTTAACATAAATATCTGAACTAGCAAAATCAAATTGAATTCTTTTTTACTATCTATTAGTGAACTTTTGACCAATATATTTTTTAATGTTTAACTAACTAACTAACTGACTATATATATATATATAATATATATATAATATATATATATATATATATATATATATAATACGCACCAATTTGTCATCATAAGATTGGTTCATATTTTGAAGGCCTTATTTACACCTTCATGACATTTGCATTAGAGCATAATGAAAGAATCATTAATCATTTTTTCAATGAGATTCTATGCCACACCCAAGGATTCCATCGCTATCATTACTTTAATTTTTCTTTCCACCCACTTCTATTCAACCATCAACCAAAGTTAGAACCCTAGTTCTGCTACTATCATTACTCTCCATTGTTCTATCCACCCAATTTTGCTCAACCATCAATCAATGCAAGAACCCTAGTTTTGCTAGAATCCTTATAACGCATCTCCTCATCATTTATTTCTTTTGTTTACATTTTTTTTTTATCACCATTCATTATTAGAAGCACTTAGCTACAGTGACTTTCATAGGTCAGGAAAGGAATTATGAGCAATTACCATCAACAACAATGATTGCTTTATTATGGCCAACAATAGACACCATCTCTCCTGGGGAATGTGATGACCAATTATCCATCTTCAAGTAGGGACACCCCATCATAACAAACCTCATTCAAAAGGTAAGAAGTTCTATTAAAAATCTTTTAAATTAAATCACCCTTACCAACAATCACAATAGCACCAGATCTTTCCTTACATATTTTAGATCATCAGAACATGCAAGTTTACATCCATGATATAGCTAATTGTAAATTTAATGAGATTTCAATGTTCCTTAACAAATAAATTGCCTTCTTTCTTGACCCACTAGACTAGATATGTTTTCTCAGTATCTGGACGAGAACACACAGCTAATATTGACGATTCTAAATGAGCAAAAAGGCGGGAAACTCAATGAGTGTGTTATGTAAGTGCTTTAGCATATCACCTGCAATTTAAACACTTTTTCTTTCTTATATAATATATATATATATATATTATACACCAATCTTAAGCTTCTTGCAGTCATTGGAAATGAAAAACATTTTTCACTCGCTTCCACAGGGGCTTTATTGACAAAGCAATACCACATCACATGTGTTCATATTGGGGCATAAAAAATGAAGAAAAAATGAAATAATATATTGAGCATATAATAGGGGTATAAACAATTTTTATATGTTGTATAGTAATATGTGTATTGAAAGGTATTATTTATACAATACATTGACCACGCGGAGGCTAAAAAACAAGTGGGCTGGAGAAATAGAGGTTCATAAGTACTATGGGAGTATTGAGAGTGGGAGGGTGAGAGAAAAAACTATGGTAATATTAGGTCCATAGTAGCCTAATATTCAAACATATGGCCTTAGTATTGACATGCAATTCATGGTAATGTTAAATTCTTAAAGAAAGTGACATTCTCCTTTATCTTTCATTTTCATCATTTTACTTAAATTTTTAACATTATCATGAAATGACTCATGATGTTTGAGAGTGGTTCTAATCTCATTAGATTTCATATGGATAAAGTAGAATTATAGATCTCAATGAAAATCTAGCAAACTTATTAGTTTTCTAGGATTTTAGGATTGGGGGATTGTAATGTTTCCATTGGATTTTGTCATGTACTGGGGTATGGAACTCGTATTTAATTAATAGAACCAAGCCCTATATGTACCTTGATGTTAGTGATAGTGGTTGTCATACTCCTCTATCACGACCCTACTAAAAATGTGTCTATCACTCAAACAAAATCTTGACTTCACATGCTACGTGTTTTCTATCTTATGTTAATGCTTGGAGGGTGATATTAATGACAAAGATCCCAAGATAGGAAATGATTTTGATGATATGTAGGTATTTGTTGTAGCATGATTTTTTTGGATGTTATGGGCTATCCAGAGTCTATTTGTTGATGTGTTTTCAGTTCAGAGATGGATTTTGCACTCGACGTTATTTTTGCTATTTGCACCTTTACATGCTATATAAATGAGAACTTGTAATTTAACGAGAGATTTTTCGGCATAAATCACATGATAATTCTTTTGTCAACGCGTTTCGAACCAACCAGTGTGGTTCAACTTGTCCTGACGATGAACCACATTGGTTGGTTCGAAACATGTTGACAAAAGAAATATCATGTGATTTACGCAGAAAAATCTCTAGTTAACTTGATATGGATCACAGAAGCCTCAATTCAACAATTGAATCCCTGCATAGAAAAGCCATTGCAACCAAGGTTCATCATTTTGAACAAGCACGCTTGTAGGTTTCAAAGTTGAAGTCAGATCTAACTTGTAATTTGTGGCCCTATGGTTGATGAAGATTATAACCACTGGATGAATGATGTTTCATGTTTTAATCCATGTTTATATATATATATATATATATATATATATATATATATATATAATATATATATATAATATAATTATATATATATATATATATATATATATATGAATCACAAATTCATCATTATACATGCTTTTGTTGACATATATGCATCAAAAAATATAAAAATATATATTGTATAAAATTCACTCCCAAAATCGCTCCCAACCTAGGAGATTTTGAAAATGTTACTCCTCGCTCCTGCTTCCATTCGCACTTGTTGCTTCTACTCCCACTTCCTACTCCCACTCTCGATCCCAAGAAACCTTGCTCTAGAACATACATGCATCACATTACTAATACCTTTATGATCTATGTCTAATGTGTGTGTTAATATTTTTTACCTGTTTCGTAGCCAATGATCCTCCCATTCATGGGGAAGTAGAGAAGAGAATAGATATGGCAACTTCACCCTTTCCTTACATTAGTGATGAATAGGTTGAATGAAAGTTAGGGAGACAATGATATCGTCTATTTCTTGGTAGAAAGCACATGCATGCCACAAGAGATAATGAAATAGACTATTGTTTGGAAGAGGGTGCATGCATGCTAAGGGAACACATGTCACACTTTCAGTTAATTCTAGTTTAGTTGTTGTTTCAAATTTAGCAATTTTAGTTTTGGATAGAGTTTTTCTATTAATAGAGTTTTTCTTTTGTTATTTTTAGCACGCATGATCTATTCTTACTAAGTGGGTGAAGATCCTTAGTCAATTAGAATACTTATGCATGAGAAATTACCATCTTGGGTAGAGCACACAAATCTTAAGGAAAGGATGCATGCTTGCATGCTCCAGTTCATTTTTTGATGGAGACACACTTACTTGGCACTCTTACCATGCAACTATGGTCATTAGGTGATCAGATTAGGGCTATGGTTTGACAAAGTCTGACCAGATAGGATATTTCGCATGTCCATATTCATTGTACTTTCTCTATTTTTCTTATTCTATAAGTGAGATGAAAAGTGTGCTATTGTGTTGGTTATCGAGGTTTTGTTTTGAAATGTTTTAGTGTATCTTTTTCAGTGTTCAATAGAAGATAGATGTGATTGAGAGTTCAAATCTATGTGTTTTCCATTCAAATTTTCCACAGTATGTATTTATAAATCATCCAACATATATCTGCCTCTTTTTTATTGAAACTTTCAAGTTTTTAGCTACCTAGTATTTAGGTTATTTTTCTAGTTGTAGAATATCCTTAACAATGTTAATGAAAATAAAGGTATATAAATATAAAGGGGTATACAAAATTTTAATGAAAAATGGATACCTACAATATCTAGTAAAAGTAGAAGCTTTTTAAATTGGGAAGGTGTATTGGGTTCGTATTGGTAGAGGGTTAAATAAAGTAATTTTTAGAAGTATTTTCCAATATATAGTCAAATTAAGGCTATTGTTTAGTATGCCACGAATGCATGTGACATGTTAGAGGTTCATTGAGTGAAGGCCCCATGCTCACTCCCATCAAGTATTTATGGTTAAATCTAAATATACGGTGGATGCATTCTTATAGGTAGATATGTCTCTTATAATGAGTATAAAGCATATTTACCTTGATATAAGAAACACAAATGCAAGAAATACAAGAAACACAATTAGATGCAAGAACTCAATTAAAAGAAATACAAGAAGCACAAATTGATTCAAAAAACAAATGAAGCACATTAATTTGTTTTGAGTTTGGATTCAAACAATTACATTAGACACCAAATGGGATTCATTGTATTTTCATGTGGCGATTTAAATCTCAAATATCAAATTAGATATGGCAATAAATATCTGAAATTTGGTCAGGAGTTTGAAATATCCATGTTAATAAATATGTTTCAAAGAAACTGAGTGGATGCATTTTACATTAATGGATATTTAAGGTAGGAACTGCAAACCCAATGCAGCTACAACATCATGAACTTGGCCAACGACTACAATCTATCTTGCACCATTGCCCGCTTCCAGCTACAAATACAGATGATGCAACCATCTATTTTAGGGTAGATAAACATGGGAACTCCACTAGCTTATATGTAGACTCCAAGCTGAACTACAACTCTTTTGCATCACAGTATAACTCATCAACAACATCAAAAAAATTTCATAGAGCTTCTTCCAATTCCAATTATACATCAATTGACACCTGTAACACTTCACAATTCGACATGCAGGCTATAATGAGGATTATCCCTACATGGGAAATTTTGTAGAGGAGGTTTATGTGTGTTCCTAGTTGGTGTTATCTATGTCAAAATGAGACGGAAACATAGTAGACTTGTTCATGGGTTTTCCTTTCTTCAAGCAGGTTTGGAATTTATGTTGTTTTGATCTTAATCATGCTCTCCCTTGGGAAGGGCTAGACCTGGAGGCTACTTGGGCTCTTTGGAGCTCAAATCAAAATTGACGCCCCTTCAAGGCCCTCTCCCTCATTTTATGTTGAGGGGTTTGGCTGGCTAGGAACCAATTATCAAACCCAACACATATTGTAGGTTAGGTTCTGGCTATTTTAAGTCATTACCCTCATTAAAAAGGATTGGACTTCTAGTAAAATCTCACCTAAAATCATTGATTACTCCAAGCCATTGGCTTATTTCGATGGTGCATCCATAAATAATGGTTAAATGCATGGTGGCAGTTTTATTTTATATCTCTCTTAGAACCATTATTTCAAGGTTAAATGGATTTGGAACTAGGGAAAAATAACGAAACGTAACTTCTTGGTTGCAAAAGCTTGCTTCTATTTGCCAAAGAGAAGGGTTGCACTCACATTCACATTTTTGGGGATTCTCTATTATCCATAAACTAGCTAAACAATATTATTGGATGCAAGAACATTCTATTATTGCATATTCTAGAGGAGATAAAACATATTATTGATACTTTCACTATTTTTACATGCTCTCATATTTTCATGGAAAGGAACCATTAAGTAGGCAACTTGTCTAAGGATGGTCTCCTTCTCGAGAAGGATATTTGATAACTGAGTAGGTTCAAGGTCAATTTTTTTAGCACATCCATCATCCTTTCAGGTTCCCCCCATAGGTTGTTTCTTCTGGATGAGACAGTTTTTGTATATGGTCTAAAGATCTTCTTCATATTTGATTATAGGGAGTTTTCTCATGGTGAAGTCAAAATTAATTTTTGGATTTGAATAGGTCATTTTTTGACTGGCTACATTGCAAGTTATGATGGTTTTTCTATCCTATATTTTCCTCAGCATTATTATCTCCTAGTTAACTTAGGGGGTACTCTTTGAAATCTATGGAGTTTTTTCTCCTAGGTTTTTTTTTTCGGTGAAGAGTTTCTAATGTTGGTTTCTTTTCTCATTTTTAGTTTATCTATCGTTTTCAAATGGCAATTTACAATATTGTTTAAAATTTTGTTATGTATTTATATGTGGTTTAAAGCTACAAGTCCATAGTGATCAATCTCTCCCACATTAACATGATTCTCTCTCCACTTGATAGAAAATATTTCAATACGTGTTAAATATGTATATGCATAATGTAATCTCTCTTCATCTTTTCAATGAATAGAACTACAAGCCTTTTTCCTTGGAAAAAAAAAAACGTTAAATTGATAAAAAAAAATTAATATTATATATATATATATAGATAAACTAAAATTAACACTAAAATAAACACATCATATCTATTTTAGCCACCGATTTAAAGCCAATGCAAAAAGTTAAATACATCGTGTTAAATTTTGTAAGAAGAAAAAACACCAACCAAAAATAAACAAAAAAAATATTAAATAAAAGATATTTTTAAAATTGTAAATAAATTAAAGTACTTCTTATTAAAAGATCTACATTAAATTATCAAAAAAATTGGAAAACTCTAAAATTAAATATATCATTATATTTTCAAGTTTATATAAGGAAAAATTATTATTATTTTTGAAAGGAAATATTTTAAAAAACAATATTCATGTATAAGTTCAAAATTTAAATGTTATTTATTTTTTATTAAAAAACAAAATATCTGAATTTTATAATTAATGTATTGTTTCATATAAAATTATTTACAGCATTAAAATAAAGTTTAATGTTAAAGAGAATGCAATATTTATCAAGGAGAGACTTGCATGTAAAGGTACCACTATTTCTATTGATCTTGTTGAGAAAAACAATTACGTGATTACTCAATGTGGTAACAAAATATTTATTCCGATATCCAATATAATTTATTCCTATATCCAATATAATTGAAAAGATAAATTTTCAAAAAAACCAAAAAAATATAATATAATTTATTTACCATTAAACAAGAGATTATAATTTTAGATCAAAAATCATTGTTAGATTTTTATAGACCAATGATAGCGATATAATTTTAGGTTCACTTTTAATGGAAATACTAGGGATTTTCATCTTAAACACAAACAAGTGTTGGAAATACTGAGAGGGGAGTGAATCAATTAGATCATTTATATTTAGAACGCAAAATGAACAATACGAATAAATGATTTTATTAATTTTTTTTCACAATAAATCAAGTACAATGTAGATAGGACTCCAACCCTAGATGAAGACACCAATCTTCAATCTCCCAGGCCGGTCATATTTAGACACCAATATTCAAGACTCCAATCTTCAAGACTCTTTATTTATATTTTCAAGTCGGTCATATTTAGACATCGGAGCCGGTCATATTTAGAGAAAATCCAGCAAGGATTTTTGTAAACCCAATATATAATTGTTAAACTTCAAAATTTTAGGTGTCCTAGACATTTTTGATGGTGCTAAATCCATTTCCACCATCAAAAACATGATTCAAATATTGCCTCTACAATTTTTTTTGAATTTTTTTTGCCAGGATTCAGACTACTTTTGACCGTCAGGGTAATTCCTCCGCCTTGTTAGACTCCTTCTAGATAACTCTTTATTAATTTTCCTCCCAAACTAATCTACAAAATCGTTTCTTGGCTTCTTCAATTAATGTTAATCCCCAATCATTGCCAAAAGATTGTTCCTCAAATTAAGCGTTCTCCAAACTGTTCAATAAACTGAATTTGTCTTCAGTTCAAGTGTCACTGCTCACTGCCTTATAGTCTTACCAAGCTTATTGTTCTTTTAATTCTGGTCTAAGCCTTCAAAAAGTGTTAAATCTTATATCTCTGAAGTCACCAGTATCACCACGGGTCCAAGGTGAGGGAGTTTTAATGGCATAAGTGTCCTCATACACATAATTTTATTAATCGAGAAAAATATTACATAATAGATTTTGCAAGAATTTACACTCGAACAACACAAACACTCTTGCAATGAGCTATTTATAAGCTCCATGTCTTAACTACCTCTAATTCTGGATCACTTATTAAATAACAAGTGTTCATTTACAATAAATGCTATTCAAACCAACTAGCTAACAAATCTCCTAAAATAGAGCCTAAGATATGACACATTTGGAGAGTCATATCTAGTTACAACAATATGCTAATTCTAAAAGTCTCCATTAAATAATTAAACATTCTAGAATAATCATTATTAATTTAATATCTTAAATTAATAATTATTTTATTCTAATTTTATAACTTATGATAAAATTGTATTTTTGGATCATCTAACATTCCCCCCTGTGATCCAAATATACATTACAACAGATACCAAGTTCATCCCTGAACTTAGTAAATTTTATTCTGCCAAGCGGTTTCGTGAAAATGTCGGAGATCTGATCTTCGAAAGGACAATAAACTGGCTTGAGGACATCTTTGGCAATGAGAGATCTGATATGATGATACTTGGTGTCCACATGCTTTGTCTTTGAATGAAAAACTGGGTTCTTCGAAAGTTTGATGGATGACTGGCTATCAATGAATAATGATGTAGCTTCTGCTTGAGAAATGCCCAAGTCCTGCAAAACTCTGCACAACCAAACAATTTCACATGCTGCTTCCCATGCGGAAATGTACTCTGCTTCTACTGAAGAAGTGGCCACTGTATCTTGTTTCTTACAACTCCAAGATACTGTTGTTGACCCCATATTCATTAAATAACCTGATGTTAATGCTCGATCATCAATATCCCGGCAAAGTCGGCATCAGAATATCCACCAAGTTCAAAATTTTTACTCTTTGTGTAAAGAAGACCAAAATATTTTGCTCCTTGGATATATCGAAGAACTCTTTTGGCTACATTCCAGTGGCTATCTCGTGGTTCTTGCATAAAACGTGAAAGAATACTGACTGCATAAGATAGATTAGGACGAGTATTTTTCAAATAAATCAAGCTGACAATCAACTATCTGTAAGTAGTACTGTCCACCTTTCCCCCCCCATCAAATTTTGAAAGTTTCAAGTTTTACTCCATGGGGCTGAGAACGGGCTTGCAATCCTGCATGCCAAATCACTGAAGAACCTCTCCTCCATACTTACTCTGAGAAATGAAAATATGATGTGGACGTTGGAAGACTTCAACTCCAAGATAGTAGTGAAGTAATCCCAAATTTGTCATCTTAAAACCTACATGTAACTCCTTTTTCCCCTGTGCAATATGATCATCATGGCTGCCAGTAATGATCAAATCATCTACATACATAACAAGAATGACCAAATATTTTCCATGTTGTTGCACATACAAAGTATCATCAGATTCACTTCGTTGAAAACCAACTTTCTTAAGGTATTCGTCCATCTTTGCGTACCAAGCACCGGGAGCTTGTTTTAATCCATATAAAGCCTTGATCAATTTGCAGACTTTATGTTCTTGTCTTTCAACTTCAAAACCTGGCGGTTGGGTCATATACACTTCCTCCTGTAAATCCCTGTTGAGAAAAGCACTTTTCACATCCATTTGATGAACTTTCCATCCTTTCTGAGTGGCCAATGCAAGTGTTAATCGGATGGTGTTCCATTTAGCTGTAGGAGCAAAAGTTTCCTCATAATCAATGCCTTTCTGCTGCGCAAAACCTTTTGCAACAAGTCGTGCTTTATACTTTTCAAGTTCTCCCTTTTGATTATACTTAATTCTGTAAACCCATTTGCATCCTATGGGTTTAACATTTGCTGGACAATCAACAAGTTTCCAAGTGTTGTTATCAATTACTGCCTGATATTCTTCAACCATAGCTTGTTGCCATTCATTATGTTTTACTGCTTCTTTGTATGTGGAAGGTTCAGTAAAATCATTTGCTATTAAGGAAAAATTGTCTTCACTTCTATGTGCCCTTCTGGTGCCTGTTTTATTCTGCTCATCAGGCTTTACATCTTTCAAAAGTTGAACTGCCCATTTTGGTAATTGGTGCTCACTTGTTTGTGCTTCTGTAAAGTCTCCATCATTGTAAAGAGGATTAATATAAACTGATGTTTGTCGTTCAGGTGAAGAATGTGGAGAATCACTGTCAGAAGAACTGCTGCTACTTGGAGATGCGGATGAACTGCTAGAAGACCCAGATGATGTTGTTGATGGAGATGGACTGGATGACTCATCTTTAGAGGAAGGAAAATCAAGTTCATACCAATTTGATGAAGTTGGTTGACTTTGCATTTTTCCATTTCTTTTACTTCCTTTAGTTTCTAACTTGTGAAGAAGATTTTCAATTTCTTCAGCACTCTTACTCTCAATTTCATCAAAAATGACATCCCTGCTCACAATGAATTTTCCATTGGTCAAAAGACGATGCCCTTTCTTCTCATCATAATAGCCAATCATTGTGCATTTTAAACTTCTTGAGTCAAGCTTAGTTCCTTTTTCTTTCGGAACTAAGGCATAACACACTGACCCAAAAACTCTAAGATGTTTAACTCGAGTTTGAAACCAAACCAAGCTTCATAAGGTGTGATTCCGTCTAAAGAAGCAGTTGGAGATCTGTTTCTTAAGTAGACAGTTGTATGAATTGCTTCCACCCAATATGTTGGACTTAACCTCTTGAAAGTTAACATGGATCTCGCCATTCCTAACAAAGTGTGATTCATTC
This sequence comes from Pinus taeda, assembly GCA_000404065.3. Classification (NCBI taxonomy): domain Eukaryota; kingdom Viridiplantae; phylum Streptophyta; class Pinopsida; order Pinales; family Pinaceae; genus Pinus; species Pinus taeda. The sequence continues at coordinate 13,994 of APFE031064290.1, forward strand.
TTTCGACTACTTCATTTTGCTGTGGAGTGTAAACATTAGTAAGATGTCATCTTATGCAATTTTCACTGCAATAAGTTTTGAATTCATTTGAAGTGAATTCTCCCCCATTATCTGTCTTGAGAGTACCTATCTTTTCTTTGACCTCATTTTCAACAAGTTGGTGAAAAATTTTAAACTTATCAAATGCTTCTGACTTGTTCTTCAAAAAGTAAACCCAAGTCATTCTACTGAAATCATCAATGAATAGTAAGAAATATTTCCATCCACCAAAGGAAGTTTGTAGTGGTCCACAAACATCACTATGAACTAGTTGTAGCCGCCTGTTTGCACGCTATGAACTTGTTGGAAAAATTTCTCGATTTTGTTTGCCATAAATGCAAGCTTCACATTTTGCATTTTCCCTTTTGAAAGTGGGAAGTCCTTTAACCATTCCTTGTTTCTGCAATTGAGAAAGACTCTCAAAATTCAAATTTCCATATCTTACATGCCATAGTATTATAGGTGAAATACCTATAGTCACTGCACCTGCAAAATCAGAATGCCTTGGAATAACTGTCCCTTTCATCCGTAACAGTTTTCCATCTTCATAACCTGTCATGACTATTTTCAAGTTCTGTTTGTCTGAATTAATCTTGACTAAACCATCTTCCATAATCACCTGATGTCCTGCTTGTCGAATCGTGACTAAAGAGAGCAAATTTTTCTTAAAACTGGGTACATACCATACATTGGAAATCATTTTTTCTCCAATGCCAGGGAGAAAAACTTTTACTACTCCTTTTCCATAAAGAGTATGTTTTATATCATTAGCAAGAAAAATGGAATTAAGTTGGCAGTCTTGAAAATTCCAGAAAAAATCACGTCGACAAGTCATGTGCTGAGTGGCCCTGGAATCCAAGATCCAGGCATCTTCATAGTCACTTCTAAGATGGGATGAAAGTTGTGATGCTGGCGCAGAAGTAAAAACATATTCTGAGTTATCTTCACCTTGATCATTGGCAAATTGCATTGAATGCTGCTGAAACTTGGGAATTTTATTAAGTGAAGTTTAACAATCTTCAGCATAATGGCCAACTTTGTTACATCTTCGACACACAATTTGACTTAAGTCTCTTCCTCTTCCTGAAGATTGTCCTCTGCCTCTGCTTTGACTTCTATGTTGAGATTGTCCTCTACCTTGATTATTATATCCTTGTCTTTGAAAATTGCCTCTTTCTTGATTGTTTCCTCTACCTTGAAAATTGCCTCTTTCTTGATTGTTTCCTCTACCTTGAAAATTATATCTTCCTCCTTTGTTAAAATTGTTTCCTCTGCTTTGAATTCAACCTCGATTATGTGCTTCTTGATTCTGATTCCCTCTGCCCCTACCTCGAGAACTGTTTGTTGATGACTTACTAGTGCTGGCCTCTGTGAGAAAAACATCTTCACCAACTTTCTTCTTCTTCCCAAAAGTTTTATCATGTTGAGTCAACATTTCACAGAGTTCATCAAGCTTTAATTTCTCTAATTTCCCAATTACTTGTAGAGTCTCCAAAAAATGCATGTAGGAAGAAGGAAGTCCAGCAATTACAATTGTAACCATAAAGCTATCATCAATTGCAAGAAAACCAACGTTAATAATTTCTTGCCTAATATTCTTAAGTCTTGAGATATATTCAAGAACATCACCGTCTTCAGTTAATTTTTGTTGCAACAATTTTAATTGTAGATCGTCTTTCTTTGATTCAGGCTGAATATCAAAGAGGCCTTTAAAAGTTTTCAAAGCAGACCATGCATCTATAGCATTTTCTATATGGACATACATTTCATCATTCACGGAAGATTTAATAAGAGCTAAGGCTTTAGCATTCTTGATTTCCCATTTTGCTAGTGCAACTGCATCTGTGAGTTTATTCGTCTTAACATCCCCATCACATATTCCCTGCCATAATTCATTGTAAATGAAAGTGATTTCGATGAAACGATGCCATGTTTTATAAGATTTTGTGCCTTCAAGTTTGTCGGAATCAGAAAACAAATTAATCAACTTAGACATTGTAGTGTTAAGACTTCACACCACGAATCAAGCTCCAAAAAACTAAAGATGCGCAAAACAACAGCAACACACGACACAAAAAAAAAACTAACTATCGGGGCTTGGCCTTGACCCTCGAATAGTCGTCAAAATAAGAGAAAATTGACTGAGCTTTGCACTTGGCTCTAGTTAATTTCTCAAATTTTTACAAGGCAACTTTCAAAATTTGACTTTTACAATGGTGCTTTTGCATAATCTGGTAAAAAAAGTTACCCACCCTCAAAGTAAAATTACTTTGAGTTACAATGCCACACTTATCTCTCCAAAAACAAATTACAAAAAAAAATCTCCTTATTACTCCAAAAATTACAAAATCCTTATTACTCCAATAATAAAACATTACATAAAATTATACATATTTGGAACAAAAATTCATTGTAGCTGAAAAATACACAATTGTTCGCACATAGAAGAGGCCCTTCGGGAGGCTGGCAACTGGTTTCATCGTGATCCCTTGCTTTCTTGAGCCAATCGCAATGTAATTTATAAAATTGAATAGAAGCCTACCTAGAAAATGATCAATCATTATATTATCACTGCCTACATAGAAAATGATCAATCTTTATATTATCACCGCATATGTCAAGAGAAAATTATCAATCTTTATAAAATCGAAAATAAATGATCAATCTTTATATTATCAGGCTGTAGGTAAAGGGTTATTTAGTCCCTCTAACAATGAGATTTTCTGGATCGGTCTCCAACTGTATTATAAAGGAGCTAGTATCAGCTTTTCCTTCCCACATATGCTGCTTATCAGACTTTGAACTTTTCATTGAGAAAATGACCTTATCAGCAACAAGAAAATCAGAATAGAAGCCTACACCAAATTACCAATCAAATTGTTGTCAGGGCCAATCTGATTTTCCTTCAAAGCCACTAAAAACTTTTAAGATACCAGCATCCAATATGGTGATGGTTCCATTCTCCTTATCTGGTTTTATGCGGATCTCCAAGTCACCGCCATCTCCAAGTACACTCTGGTCGATCACACTTAAAAAATGCAGTCGGATTACTAACAAGCTCCCGCAGGAAGACTTCCTTGTGGCTATATCAGTTGCGAACTATCAAATCCAGCAGCCTACTGACCTTTGCCTAATATTCAACTTTCTCAGCTGGTGATTCTACTGTTTCCTTTTCTGCTACAATGGCCTTGCACCTAACACCACCAATTCTGCAGCGCCTTAACTTCGAACCTTTCTAGTGGCCAAGCTAAACCCATAGGCACCCACTAAAGCGCTCCACTTTAGCGCATTTTTAGAGACCACGAGAGAAGAAAAAATAGCATGGAGATGACGGAAAATGAATAGCAGTGGAAACAATCTTATAATAATACATAAATTGATCTGCAGATTAAAAATCTAAAATCAATAAGATAATAAAATTTCTTTTTTTTTGTTGAACACAAACTGGAAAATTTCCATACCAATCATTTGCTGATCAATTCAATGGAGTTGAGTTTTCCACGATCTGATAGAGCTGGAATCTCCTTCTCAAATCAACTACAGCATTACTGGAGCTTTGATACCACAATAATGGCAGAAGTGTCCTCAGACACATAATTTTATTAATCAGAAAAAACAATTACATAATAGATTTTGCAAGAATTTACACCCGAACAATACAAACACTCTTGCAATGAACTATTTATAAGCGCCATGTCTTAACTACCTCTAATTATAGATCACTTATTAAATAACAAGTGTCTGTTTACAATAAATGCTATTCAAACCAACTAGCTAACAAATCTCCTAATATAGAGCCTAAGATATGACACATTTGGAGAGTCATATTTAGTTACAACAATATGCTAATTCTAAAAGTCTCCATTAAATAATTAAACATTCCACAATAATAATTATTAATTTAATATCTTAAATTGATAATTATTTTATTCTAATTTTATAACCTATGATAAAATTGTATTTTTAAATCCTCTAACAAGTTTTTAAGAAGACAATTGTCCCAGCTGTAGTTTGACTTTTTCACAGGGTTGCTATCAAGCTCAACTGTAATGCCACTAATCTGTATAAATCTTTAAGCTTGTTGTCCGAATCTTCAATCTGGATTCAACGCTTATTGTAGCCCTTCCACAGTTCACTGTGTTACTAACCCGAATCACAGATTCTGCAGTCTGAATTTGTAGTTCTGGAAAAGATCTTTGCGTCGTTGTCTCTATAGATTCCAGATATCCAACCAAACGATTTTCATTAGGTAGAAATAATGATAAATTTGAAACGATCACAGGTTTGTGTGGATGATCACAGGTTTGGGTTCAATAACTGAGCACCCGCAAGATTGTCCACACGGTTTTAATATGGTATGAGCTCCTACAAATAGTTGTCCACTACAAGTTCGAGCTCTTTTGTGCATCTACAGTATTTATTCTTCAGATTGAATGTCCTTTATGCGTCTTGTTCTCTGGTCCGTATGGGAACCTTCAATGCATTTCTGAATACGCAATTCTGAATGTCGAATACACTCTTATGTTCTTCGATCGATGCGTTTACCAGACTTCCCATTATTTACATATCGTCGTTTCAAGGAGCCGACTTGGAGTCGACCTGTAAGGTTTGAACAGTAAAATATGCACCTCTGTCCAATGTGTATTTTAATGTTCAAAAAACCTACGCCCAAAATAAAAAGGATTTTGTATATATATATATATGATCGTTCGGTCATTTAATTAGATAGGAAATATTTTTTTAATTGTTTTTGCTAATTGGTAGTGTCATGTGTTTTTGTTTTATTATGAGGTTGCATCAAGTAATGTGTTTTTGTTTTATTATGAGGTTGCATCAAGTAAGTCTGTGATTAAGTAAATTAGGAAATTTGTGGCTAGAGTTAATGGGTCTTTCTAAAATGATTTGCATTTAGAATTTCATGTTATAATTTAGGGTATAGGGGTTTAGAGTTAGGGTTTGGTTAGGGCTTTTAGGGATGGATTTAAGGGTTTGATTAGGGCCGTGAGAGTTTAGGGATTCTTTACTAAAGGTTTAGGTATCAATTTAGGGTTTGAATAATGTTTTAGGGCTCTTTTAACATAGACCTAGGGTTTCTTTCATAGGTTAAGGCTAGGGTTTTAAATCACTTAGGGTTAGGACATTATTAGCGTTTTAGCCATCTTCAACAATACCATATTGACATCAATGAAAACCTTGATTAACAATCTCCCCCTTTTTTGTTGATGGAAATATTCTTTCCCTTCCAACATTATCTCCCCCTTTGACATCAATGGTAAACCGGGTGCCTAAGTAATCCCCATGACAAGCTGCTTCTTTTCTTCATCAATCGTAGTTCTTCATGGGTATGTTACTCTCACTGTCATGGTGTTCTTCCTTCTGGAAATGTGGTTTATGATAGATGTGCTTACATTCCTTTATGCGATGAACCAACTCCCCTTGTCTACACAACCTCCTTTAGTTCAAGAAATATTACTTGCTTAGTGACCAGGTGGGAGACATATTCAACAACAATCCATTGATAGATAAGAGATCATGTTCTTCAATAGAGTGTTCTTGAGAAATGATCTATCAAAGAATAATTGTCAATATAGCTCATCAAGGATTTCATAAGTCCCATCCACAAATTCCTTCTGCAATAAGGCTTAATCATCATAAGCAACCCCTAATTGTATGCATGGTCTTCCTTTTGGCAGAGTCTCTGATCAAATACTAGGAATGTCAAGGATAACTTCATCAAGTCAACAACATGTGTTGTTGGCTAGAGTGTTCAAGGGACTTCCGGATTCAATTTGCTTCCTTCTCCACACTTGTATAAATTTCTTCTCTAGCATGGTTCTTCCTTATGTAGGGGCCAAGTCAAGTTACAATCACATGACATATGTCCAATGTTATGACACTTGAAGCACTCTATGTTGTTAATGAATAAGAATTCATGACTTCTTCTTGCAAAATTGTTCCTCAGAGATTGACGCTGACCATTATATGCCCTACAATCTTTTGCCATGTGTCCAAAATTTGTACAAGAATAGCAATAACCAAAAAATATACTTTGGTACCTAGAGGATGGAGATTGCCTTGATGTACTTTTAAAGTCATTTTTCCTTGGGATCATTTGATGATATCCATTTCCTCTTGCATCTTTAACACCATCTTCATATCTCCTTGGAGTAGGATTTCTTCCATAGTTATCTTGACTCTTCTCCTTTCCTTTGTCGGAATTGAGAGCATCAACATTTCTTTCTAGCTTCTTCACATCCTTGTTGTTTGAAGCATTATCATTTTTGTTTCAGGATTCACCTGCATAGCCAAGACCCTATTTATCAAGGGGAGACCTTTAATGATTTAGGATGTCATCTAGGGTTTGAGAACTTTTCAAGTTCTTATTCAGCAATTCAACTTCCTTTTTAAGAAAGACAATTTCTTCATTCATTTTCTTGCATTCTTCATCCTTATTTAATAGAATGATCTCCATTTCTTCCTTCATCTTGGTTTCTTCACATGATTGGGCCTTAAGAGAAGTGATTTTTTATTTTAATTTGGTAATGTCATCATCCTTTTCTTCTAGTTGGCATATCATGGTGTTTCTCTCCTTTTCTGCTTCATCAACTTGTCCTTCTATGAATGTCAAAGCTTCCATCACCTTCTCAACTCCTTGTGCTTGTTTCCTTGCTTCTTCTAGTTGAGATCTAAGGGAGGAGACCTCTTCCTTGTATTGACCAATCTCTGCTTCAAGTTTTTTCAAGCTCTTGTGCCTTTGTTCAAGGTGGTTTGACAAGGTATCTTCCTGTGTATTTGCCTTATCCAATTGATTTGTCATGGATATGACTTCTTCATGATGCTTTCTCTTGTTTTGATGAAATTCTTCCCTAATCTTGGTGAGCTCCTCATCTCTTTCTTGTACTAGAAGCTTGACAAGGTCAACTTCCTTCCTTGTCTTGCCCTGGTCACCAACTTGGGTTTTCTTCTTAAGTTCCTTATTTTCGTTTTTCAAATTGTTAATTTCTTCTATGGCAGCTATAAGTTTAGTGAGGAGATCTTCTTCAAGATCTTCTTCTTCTAGGTTTTCTTTAACCTTGATGTTATCACTCTTATCTTCGACTTCCATGATGGGCTTTCAATTTATTTCTTTTTTTCATCATTTTCTTGACTAGAGATCATTGCCAACGCTCCTTTTGAGTGAAGAGCATGAAGTTTATCCCATATGCCTTTTGCTGAAGAACATTTTTCAAAATGGACCTTCATAGAATCAGGGGGCCAATTCAAGATTATTTTCATTTCTCTTGTATTATGTTCCTTGGATTCTCCATCCATCATGCTATCAACGATCACTGATTTCCTTACTTCAATGCCTTGAGTCTTTAAGAAATTCCTCATTCTTGCCTCCCATATATCAAAGTTTCCATTGAACAATAGAGCCTTCACAAATTGGTTGACTTCAATTTTGGTGGTTGAGGGAGACACATCTTTAGGAGGATTGGAGAATTTCTTCATTGGCTTAGCCATTTGTGTTCTAATGATCAACCTTCAAGTTGTTAGGCTTTGAGTAAAGGTACTGGCTCCGATACCAATTGTTGGAAATACTAAGAGGGGGGTGAATTGGTATTTCTTTTCAATTGTTACTTTTACTAGTTAGATCATTTATATTTATAACACAAAATGAACAATAAGAATAAATTCTTTTATTAATTTATTTTTCACAATAAATCAAGTACAATGTATATAGGACTCCAACCTTAAATGAAGACACCATTCAATCTCCCAGGCTCCAACTTGTTTCCAAGTACCAACTTGGACTTTTATGAGGTTCCTACCTCTAGGGCACTGACCCTATCTTCTCATGGCACCAACCTTGTGTTTAGAGGCTCCAACCCTATCTTCCAAGGCACCAACCTTGTATTTTCGAGGCTCCAACTTCTTCAGCTCCAACCTTGCTTTACTTTGTCAAGATATGTTTAGTTGTACTTCATAGCTCCTAATGTATTCTTCAATGATCCCTTTCAATCTTCAACAATCCCTTAACTTAATCTCCATTTCACGTCATCAATCACAACCTTGTTCTTCACATGAAGGTGTCACCATTGCTCTTCATGTTACCCAAACAAAACTTCTAGTCACCTCATGATGACGTCAACTATGCATCATGATCTCCAATAATATCTCCAAGTTCAGTTTCAAAGTATAGGTCTTCAATTTTCTTATGGAATGTCTACACCAGCCTTTAGCACTGCCTTCAAAGGATACTTAATAACTACTTCAAGATATTTTCAATGCAATCTTTAAGATGTCTGTTATAATAAAGCTTCTTTAAACTATTCCAAAATTGCATATAAAAAACTTCTCAATGATGGCTTCAAGGTTTTCACAATAGGCTACCCCAATACTTTCCAAGTTGCTAAAAGAGTCCTTTAAAATACTCTCCAACCAAGTCCTCAAGACTTGAACATCTCCAGAAATCTATCACTAGATTCCTCCCATAGTTTCTCAATCAAGGCCTTCTAGATAACTCTTCATTAGCTATCCTCCAAAACTAATCTACGAAACTATTTCTTGGCTCCTTCAATTAATGTTAATCCCCAAGCATTGCCAAAAGATTGTTCCTCAAATTAAGTGTTCTCCAAACTGTTCACTCAACTGAATTTGTCTTCACTTCAAGTTACACTGAATTTGTCTTCACTTCAAGTTACACTGCCTTATAGTGTTACCAATCTTACTTTTCTTTTAATTCTGGCCCGAGCCTTCAACAGGTGTTAAATCGTATATGTCTGAAGTCACCAGTATCACCACGGGTCCGAGGTGAGGGATTTCTTTGACAAGACAGTTGTCCTAGCTGTAGTGCGACTTTTTCACAGGGTTGATATCAAGTTCAACTGTAATACCACTGATCTGTCTGAATCTTTAAGCTTGTTGTCTGAATCTTTAAGCTTGTTGTCTGAGTCTCCAATCTGGATTCAACGGTTATTGTATCCCTTCCATAGTTCACTGTGTTACTAACCCGAATCACAGATTCTGCAGTCCGAATTTGTAGTTCTGGAAAAGATCTTTGTGTCACTGTCTCTATAAATTTTACATATCCAACCAAACAATTTTGATTAGGCAGAAATAATGATAAATCTGAAATGATCACAGGTTTGCGTGGATTACCACTGGTTTGGGTTCAATAACTGAGCACCCGCAAGACTGTCCACATGGTTTTAATATGGTACGAGCTCCTACAAATAGTTGTCCACTACAAGTCCGAGCTCTTTTGTGCATCTACAATATTTATTCTTCATATCGAATGTCCTTTATTCTTCTTGTTCTCTGGTCCATATGGGAATCTTCAACGCATTTCTGAATACACAGTTATTAATGCCGAATACACTCCTATATTCTTCGATCGATGCATTTACCAGACTTCCCATTATCTACATATAGTCATTTCAAGGTGGTTGTTGGTTTCAAGGGGCCAACTTGGAGTCGACATGTAAGGTTTGATCAGTAAAATACGCACCTCCGTCCAATGTGTATTTTAATGTTAAAAAAACCTAGGCCCAAAATAAAAAGGATTTTGGATATATATATGATCGTTTGGTCATTTAATTAGATAGGAAATATTTTCTTTTAATTCTTTTTGCTAATTGGTAGTGTCATGTGTTTTGGTTTTATTATGAGGTTGCATCGAGTAAGTTCTTGATTAAGTGAATTAGGAAATTTGTGGACAGAGTTAATGGCTCCCTTTAAAATGATTTTCATTTAGAATTTCATGTAATAACTTAGGGTATAGGGTTTTAGAGCTAGGGTTTTTGGGATGGATTTAATTAAGGTTTGACTAGGGATGTGGGAGTTTAGGGATTTCATTAGCCATTAGGTATTCTTTAATAAAGGTTTAGGTATCAATTTAGGGTCTCAATAATGTTTTAGGGCTTTTTCAACATATACCTAGGGTTTCTTTCATAGTTCAAGACTAGGGTTTTAAATCACTTAGGGTTAGGACATTATTAGCATTTTAGCCATCTTCAACAATACCATATTGAAATCAATGGCAACCTTGATTAACAAGAAGAAGTTTTGTAACATTTTCTTATAGGAAGAAAAATATAACATTATGAGACACTAAATGAGAGCAAGAATAAATAACACCAAAAGACCTTAAAGATATCTCAAAGATAATTCTTCAAGAAAATCAAAGGTCAATATCAAATTTATTCAAAAGGAAAATGAAAAAATCATCGTAGATAAAAGGGAATAAATTTATTGTCTCAAGAATCAATGTCACAACTTATCACAAAAATTAAGAAGCTTAAGAGTGATAAAAATTTGTTTGAAGACAGGTTAAAACTAATTATATAGGAGAAGCATCCAAGTATTCCAATTAAAGAATCAATGTTGAGGGAAAAGGAACAAATACAGATTTAATTAACAACATGAGACAAGAAGATGACAACTTAATTGCAGTAAAGACATGCTGAGATGTTGGAGTACAATGATGGAAAGCTTGAGTGTAATTATTGGTAAAAATGTAAAGAGGAGCAATACAACATCAATGCATGAAGAAGATCATATACTAAAGGTAAGTCAAGTCAACACTACAAATATTATAAGGGGAATTCATGTTGCAAAGACACCTTATCGACATATTGATCATAAGAGCAGGTAAATTAATTGGTCAGTGTATCAACATCACTCGTAAGTGAAATAATTAATCTATATATGAAGAATATTAATACTAGTATCATCAAATCTCATGATAACAGTTCATCTTAAGAAATCTACAAGTGCAATGGTCCTCATAGAATTGAATTGGTGTGATTAAAACATTATATATATATGACAATTTATTGGTGAATCAAACTTCGTTGTCATAAATAATTAATCATCCATCTAAAATAGCCCTGAAAAGTGAGTAAACTTAAATCATAATAATTTCATGGAAATTTAGGGTACTAACACTAGTGACCTAAGACTTGACTTGTCTTGCCTTAGGAATCCTATGTTCTACTAAAGAAGCCCCCATTGTGTTAGACTTGTCTTTCATTAAAAGGGAGAAGTAATTGTCTAAGCGCTCAATAACAACACTTCGGTGTTACACTCACCTTTCGACCTTGTGAGGGCTTTGCACTAGAGTGCAAGATTGTGTTATAACATTTTGATGCCATTGCCAAGAACAATGAATTCATTCTCCTTGGTTATCCAAAGTCTATGCTTCAATTTTTTTGATGAGTGGAAACCAAAGAGTTACCTAATTTTACTCATCTTATGAAATCATAGGAAGAAAAGGCAAGCGCTTGATATCCAACAAATTTTTTGAAACAAATATGTTTCCATAGATACATCGATCTTGTAAAAGGATATAGAAGGAGAATCCAAAGGAATTCTCGTGCTTTGAAAGGAAACCTTGAAATCATAAAGGATGTAAAAACCCTTTTCATTGATCATTTAAGAGTAATTTCAATGGCCACTAAATCATGTCTTACCGATGCCTACAAGGCCTTCGACATATATAGGATTCAAGGTCACCCTTGACTTTCCTAATAAATTTGACAAATAGTTACCTAAGTTATCAAGCAACAATATCATCTCAATTGAAGGCCGCCTAATCTCATTTTACAATTCCCTTGGTGTACATAGTCTCCCAAATGAACATGAGAATGTGGCTATGAAACTATTATAAATATAATGGTTAAGAGTTTGAGTGGGCCTAATGGTTAAGGGCTTATTATTTATCCTAATAGGTCACAAGTTTAAATCCATAGGCGGTAGAGTATGTATAGCTCCATAGACTTTAGCAGTGAAATCATTGCAAAAATTATCTCACAAACAAATAGATTCAAACACCAAAAATAATAAATAAAAATAATAATAAGTTATTGAGTAATAACTTATAATAAAATAAATAATAAATAATAACTCATAATGGAGTAATAACTTATAATTAATTAAAAAACATGTCACAACTAAAAGACGTGATTCTGGATGATAATGCATTTTCGGCTAGCTATATATACAAATTCCTTACTTATGAATCATATCATAACATATCATTTCCATTCTCATATAAATCCAACAAACATGTTACCAAAGAGCAACTAAATTTTGACCGAATGATATGATAATTAAAGACTAGATAAAAAAAATCAAATTTTTGATACCAAACGTGATAGCCAAATTTAACTTACCAATAAATTATTAGAATATTTAATATATAAAAATATTCATTTACGATATATATGAAATTAACACATTGTTCATATTTTAGTTACCTAAATCACAAGAAGAAAGTTAAATCATTAATGGAAATTAAAAAAATGAATTCTAAAAAAGGAATGGAATAAAAGATTTTTTTATTAAAAGTAGCACTAAACTATTAGTAAATAAAACTTCATCAAAGATTTTAAAAGTATAGTTAATATCAAAGGTTTAGTAAATTAAGAGGGAAAACAAAATTTTATAGTTTCAAGTTGATATAAACAAAAATATTAAAAGAACTTGTTAAAAGTTATGAAGAATATACATTCATTATATGGGTTTAAAATTAAATTATTATTTATTTTTTGATAGAATATGTAAGTTTCATAAGTATTATTTGACATAAAATTATTTATAAAAGCAAAATGGAGTCTAGTACTGGAAAAAAAGGATTATTTTCTAAAACTTCAAAATAATATGTTTCAGTATACATAGAATAAAAAGGACATTTGTAAGGAAAGATATCATTATTTTTGTTAATCTGATTAAACAAAACATTTATGTTACCACTGAATGTGCTAACCAATTATTTATTTCTAAGTCAAATACAACTGAAAATATAGACTTATGAAAAAAGAAACGATTTGACATAACCAATTTATAGGTAAACATTTGAGATTATATTTTTGTATCAAAATTCACAGTTATATTTTGATCCACCAGATCATCTATCCTGGGCAGAGGGTATATGTTCTTGAGCATGATTTTGTTCAATGCCTTGTAATCTATACACATCTGTCAAGCCCCATCCTTCTTTGGCACAGTAATGATGGGTGACCCACATAGTGATGTACTTGGCGAATGACACCATGTCCCAGTAGTTGTTGCAATTGTTTCTTTACCTCACTTGCTTCTATGATAGACCACTTGTACATCCCAATGTTTGGCAATGGGGAGATTGGAAGAAGTTGGATCTCAGGCTCCATTTCCCTCTTAGGTGATAGTCCTTTGGGCTCTTAGAACACATCCCTGTATGCCTATAGAAACTCTTCCAGCTATTGTTTTTGTTTCTTAGTGCACCCCTCCAAGGAGGCCTTGCCTCTTATTGACTCATCTGCGGACTAATTTTCTCTTCAAAACATTAAAATATACTTCTTGTTGGAACAAATCAATTTCTTGGCTTGGTTGGGACTTACTAGTGAATTTTTTTACTTATCTTTATGTGTGTTGATGATGAATGATTTTCCATCCTTGACAAGTTGATATTGGTTTGGTCTCCCCATGAATATTTCATCTTGCATGTACATGTAGGGACTCCCAAACACGACTCCACATACATCAAGGGGAGCTAGCAAATCTAATTTTGCATTGTTTTTTTACCTTCAGCCTACATCCTTATTTACCCATCCCAGTGGATATGGACTTGGATGGTCACGAACTTCCAGCCCCAACTTCTTCACCAGCTTTGTTGCAATGAGATTCGCTTTTGATCTTGAGTCAAACAGAGCATCAATATTCATCTTCTTGACCTGTATCTTTATATGGAAGAGTTTGGTCATTTCTTTCTCTTCCTGTTGTTGAAGGCCACTCATATTCACCTTCTTTTGCACTAAAGTATAGATGATTTTCTCATCTACGTCTGAGTCACTTTCTACTTGGTTTCTCAAATCAATGGCCATAAGATTCTTCTTCTTATTATCTTTCTTCTTGTTCTTTGGGTTTAACTCTGGATGCAATTTCCAACACTTCTCCTTTGTATGGTCATCAATGTTGCAATGGTTGTAGTGGTTTTTAGGATATTTGCACTAATGTGTTGTGGTTGTCATCTTTTTATCTTTTCCCCCTTTTTGCTTCTTCTTCCCCTCCTTAGAATCATCCAGTTGCTCCTTCTACTTCGATCCACTTGATTGTGCTCTCTTCAGGCATATGTTCTCTAGGTATTGTGCTTATACACAAGCCTCGTCCACTAATTTGGGCTTCAAAACATTATTTGTTCCCACAAGTGGCGATGTAAACCCCTCAAATACTTGAGAAATAAATCTAGGTTCTTTGGGGAGATACCCAACATTATGGCTATCTTTTTGAACTTTCTGGTGTACTCCTGCATGCTTTGGCCCAACTTTCTCCTTAAGTAGTGTCACTGAATCCACTAGTCCTCTACATACCCAATAGGGTAAAACGATGAATTAATAAGGGTTTTAAACTCCCTCCACTTAGTTGTTGGAGACTCTCTCTCCAACCTCAGGGTCTCTGTGTGGCTTTCCCACCAAGTTAGTGCATGGCCCTTTAATTAGATCCATGCAAATGAAATCTTATGTTCTTCTTCAATTTGATGGATGCTGAAATAAACTTCTAGTTGTTGACACTAGTGATTCAGCTTCAAAGTGTCGATCTCTTTGTGGTATAGCTTGATATCAACTTTTGCTTCCATTTTAAATAGGGATTATGATTGATTCATGGCACTCAAGCTAGGTTAATCATTTTTGGGTTCTTTCTTCAGTCGGTTCTTTGTTTCTTCTTGATCTCTAAATCACCCTTCTCCACACCATAACAGCAGGTGGCAAGAGTTTCCAATGGGGAAAGGCTCAGCAAAGGGATTTCAAGGAGTTGAAGAAGAAGATAATTCAAGCACAAATTATGGCATTACCAAACTTGCAACGTCCCTTTGAAGTGGAGACGGATGTGAGTGGGTATGTTATGGGAGCGGTATTTGTGCAAGGAGGAAAGCATGTAGGCTACCATTTTGAAGTATTTCATGGGGTAGTTCTTATCTACCCTACCTACGACAAGAAGCTTTATGCCATGGTGAAAGTTGTGAAGAAGTGGAAGCACCATTTGATGGGAAAGGAAATAGTAATCCACACATATCACTAGCCACTACAGTACTTGCAAGCCTAGAGTAAGTTATAGCATACATGGAATTACAGGTGGATGGTGTTTCTACAAAAGTTTCATTTGGTCATCAAGTAAAAGAAGAGTAGCACAAACAAGTTGGCCAACATGATTTCAAGGCCACCCACATCAAATATCACATCTTTGGAGACTCCTATGCACATGGATCCATTCAACCATGATGCATATAGAGAGGAATATTTAGAGGATGAGGAATTCAAGGAGATGTTTCATCAATTGTAGAGTCGTAGTCATGTGCATGATGGCAACAACACCGTTGACTACCATCTCCAAGATGGGTTACTCTGTAGGCTAGTTAAGTTATGTGTTCCTAAAGGTGATAGATTGCAGCTAATTAGAGAGGCTCACACCTCCATGGTTGCAGGGAACTTTGGTGTAGGGAATATCATTGCCAACTTGTAGAGATATGTGTATTGGCCCAAGATGCAAGAGTGGGTAGCTAGGTTCATAAGAGGATGCATGCTTTGTTGTACCAGCAAACCTAGAAACATGAAACAGGGTCTATATCATCCCTTACCTATACCTACTCATCCTTGGGAAAGAATTTCAATGGAATTTGTGGGAGGTTTACCAACAACCAAGAAGGGACATGACTACTTTTTCCTGGTAGTTGATAGGTTCAACAAGATGTGTGTTTTGATGTCCTGTAAAACGACCATTAGTGGGAAAGAAGCAACAAACTTGTCCTTTGGAAAGGTCTAGGTGTACTTTGGGATGCCAAGGAGCATCATTTCAAACATGGATACAAGATTTATTAATGCATTATGGACTACATTGTGGGAGAAGGTGGACAAGAAGTTGAAAATATCTACAACATTCCATCCACAAACAAAAGGGTAGACAGAAGTAGTCAACAAGACTTTGGTGCAACTTTGAGGGGATACAACTGAAAACATCTGAAGACCTGGGATGAAATATGGTATATATACAAAATTATTATGACGGAGCAGTCCAAACTTCTACTGAAAAGTCTCCATTTGAAACTTGTTTTGGATATTTTCCACCTTCACCTTTGGATATTACATATGAACAACAAGGAGGAGTGAGGGAATATCTTATATGAGACTCCATGAGGGATGAAAATTTTATACATAAGATTGGGAAGATCCATCTACAGGTACAAGAGACACTACAAAAGTCATAGGAGAAATATAAGGTCAGGCATGATCCTCATAGAATAGAGAAATTGTTCAAGGTGGGAGATGAATTCTAGCTACAGTTTAATAAGGAGAGGTTGCAGGGGCCAGGTAAGAAAATCAAGGCTCTGAGGTATGGTCCCTTTGAGATATTTTAAAAGGTGGGTGATAATTCTTATCGACTCATTTTACCACCATATAGGTGCATTTACTTAGTTGTGAATGTAGAGAATTTGAAACTCTATGAGCCTTCCATGCTAGATTAGGAACAGGAACATGTCCTACCTTCTATGGAGTATTTGGCATCGAATGCTCAGGAAGAGTTAACATAATATACAGTTTTGATAAAGAGGTCCAAAACTACAAGATAGGGGAAGCATGACCTTTGGCATATTGGGTTGAAAGGACAACTTCTAGGAAAAGTTAAATGGTACACCAGAGAGAAGGTAGAGGAAAAAAAATTTCACCTCATTCAATAGAATATTTTTGGGACCAAAATCCTATAAATATGGTGAGGTGTGATCTATATTAGATAATTATATATTTTTCATCCATCTCGATGCATTCAAAGTGGGAAAATTGAGGGAATTGGCAGATGGGACCGTTTTTATTGGCGGGAATTAGTTTGGAAAAATAGGGTCTAAAACCTTCCAAGAGTGTTTTGAGGCATCAAAAAATGCTTTTTGGGGGTAAGACTTTGTTTCTTTAGCGTGCACCTGTTCATGTTATTCTACACACAAAAGCCTTTCAAACATGCAAGAATCACATCAATCAGAATGTATGTGAAAGTTATGCCACTTTGTGCAGGTCACGAGTTCGAGTCTCGTCTTAACCGAGGGCCATTTTTGCAGGTTGGGTGGTTCCTCCTAGAGGTTATAGTGGCAGCAGGTGGGATTCGACCCCATGTAATGCGAGTATGATACCACTGTCATTGTCGATTCCGCTAGTCAACAAAAAAAAGAAAGTTATGCCACTTGGAAGTTGACCTTCATGTTTTCACCACCATAGTTTGAGAGGATGCCACGTTAACCCTCATTATTCATGGAAAAGGGGCTATCCACGTGATTATGATGTAGAAAGACTCTAGAAGAGTCTATATAGTAACTCTGGTTAAGAGTTGAGGTAATCAAACCTAACCGCTAGTAGGCTATTGAGTTGTGTTATAACAAGGTCACTAAGAGGAAAAGTGATTCCATCCTTTCGATTGCATTTGTTCCATAGCTATCAAAAAATAGCCAAGAGGGATCTCAGGTAGAGCACACAAAGAGTATTTGTGCACTGTAGCAGCCCATGAGCCACAAGCCATACTTCTTTGTACTCGCAGCCATATTTCCAGATAGAGAAACAGAGTGGAGTGGTGTTATCGGGAAATCTAGTGTCCACTCGGAGCTGCTAGTCCCACTAAGACTGGCAGCTATCTTAGAAACAAACAAACTAAAACTACTTTCGCTTTCCTTTATGAGAAGTAGATAAGAGGGGAACAAAGGACACCAACCTCAGTCTTGCGCTTGGTTCCTTGTTTGGTTCCTCTCCATTCTGACAGATCTTTGTCGCTCCTCCTTCGTCTACCCAGCTTCAAAGAGCACCTGTGGAATCAAAGCAGCATAATACTATCGAAGAACAGAGATCTATAATCATAAACAATACAGGACCAGATATATATTGACCACACAAATGCATATATCATCAAACATACAAGAAT
>APFE031064290.1:42197-62523 GCA_000404065.3 Pinus taeda
GCTTGGTTATATTGTGATCCCTTAGACTCCTATATATAGAAAGGAGGTTTTGTCATTTGAATCATCCAAGAATTGTTCATTTGTGTAATGTAAAGGAGGTTGCCCCCTCGAAGAGGCTGAGTTTTAAGGCATTGATCTATATTTTCTATCTTTTTGTGAGATGGTTTCATAAGATTTACCTTCGTCTTCTGTTCTAGCATCCCATCTTAGTACCAAATCACCTTCCCTGAAATCTCTTTCCCTAACTTTCCTATCACATAAGATTTTCATTTTGTTCTGATATTTCTTAAGCTTATAATGAACTTCATCTCTATCTTCATTTAGTTCTATAATTTGATTTATTCTTTGAGATAAATCATCAGGATCTCCATTTGATTCTTGTAAAAACTTCATGATAGGAAAAGCTAAATGTGTGGGAAATATAGCTTCTTTACCATAAGCAAGCTGAAAAGGAGATTTATTTGTCGATCTTTTTGGTGAAATCCTGTTGGCCCAAGGGCATAAATGAGATGAATATCCCAACTCCTTTTATGATCCTCCAATGTTTTCTTTTTAACTTTAACCAAACTTTTATTCGAGGACTCAACTAATCCATTTCCTCGTGGATAGTATGGAGTAGAATGATGCAACAAGATTTGATAATTCTGACATAACTCAATCATCTTGATACCGTTGAATGTTGTTGCATTGTTTGTCATTATTTTCCTGGGGCATCCAAATCTAGATAATATGTATTCTTCAATAAATTTGATAACTACAGTATCAGTTGCATTTTTGACTGGAATGGCCTCTACCCATTTGGTAAATTAATCTATAGCAGTCAATATCCATCTGTGCTGACTACTCGATGGAGAATGAATTTCACCAATGAAATCCAATCCCCATTTAAGGAAAGGTGCTTGCACTAGTACTGGAACTAATGGAAGTGATGCTCATCTCTTCTTTCCAACAAACATCTGACATTGAGTACAACTTCTCACCTTTGCTCCCACTTGTGCAAACAGAGTAGGCCAATAAAACCCTGCTCTTAAAATCTTGTATGTTGTAGCCCTCCAAACATAGTGCCCTCCACAAATACCCACATGAAATTGATCAATGATCCCTTTTTTATCATTTTCTGTTAAGCAAAGTAAAAGGATGTTAAGAGGGTCCTTCCAATATATATTTGCATTAACAATATAATATTTTATGGCCTTCAACTTCAGTGTTTTACATTGATTCTTGGTAAATTCAGATGGACATTTAAATTCTCTAAGAAAATTCACAATATCAGAGTACCAATCTGATAATAAAAATTTCTCATCAATGTTAATAAGAATTGACTGATCCAATGCAGAAGTTTCTTGTAGATTCTCCCGTGTTGGGGTTGCAAAAGGTTCTTTTGGATTCTTCTTAGTTGGGATTTCAAAAACAAAATTTATTCCTAAGATCTTAAAATTGGACTCGGCAAGGAGCTTAGCAAGGCCTTGACCTTTTACCAGCTTGGTAGTCTTTATAATGAGATCATACTCTAAAATCTTAGTTATCCATCTCCCTCTCCTTCCTTTAATATCAGGTTGAGTTAAAATAGTTTTGACGACACTATTGGGTACACAGGCAATAATAGAAGAGTGGAGGAGATAGACTATAAAGGCTTTAAGAGATTGAACTAAATAATAGGCATGTTTTTCAATGATGTCATACTTTAGCTCAACATCTCTCATGACTTTGCTAAAAAAGGCAATGGGTTGGTCATCTCCATCTTTATTCTTTTGTAGAAGAACAACAACGAAGGTAGTTTCAGAGGCAAAAGAAAAGATACTAAATGGTTCAGAGTAATCTGGACTGTCTAAAATGGGAGCTTCTACAATGGCCTTTTTAATATGATCAAACGCATACCTTGTAGGAATAGTCCATTTAACTTCATGATTCTTTTTCAGCATGTTAGTTATATCGTTAACTATTTCAACATAATTAGGGATAAACCTTCTTAAAAAATTAATTTTCCCTAGGAAAGCCTGAATCTCCTTCTTATTCCTTGGTAATGTAAGTGCTTGTATAACTAAGACTCTTTTAGGATAAATGACTACTCCTTCTTTAGAAACAATGTGGCCGAACATTTTTCCTTCTTGGAGTGCAAACAAAGACTAAGGGAAATCCCAAATATTCTACACCTGTCAAAAACCTTTCTCAAATGCTTTAAATGCTTTTGGTCAGAATTGGAAAAAACTTTCAAATCATCTACATAAATAACAACAAATTTGTTGGTCTTACCCACAAATGCTAAGTCCATAGCTCGTTGAAATGTAGCTCTAGCGTTAGTTAACCCAAAAGGCATCCAAGCATACATGAATGTGCCCCAAGGAGTTGTGAATGCAGTCTTTTCTCTATCTTTTGGACTAACCATAATCTAATTATATCCAGAAAAACCATCTAACATGGAAATTCTATTAGCTCCTGAAACTTTTTGAAGTAATTGATCCATCTTGGGTAATGGATAATTATCTTTGAAAGAAGATTTATTCAAATTCCTAAAATCCACACATAATCTAACTTCACCATTCTTTTTTCTCACTGGAACTAAATTAGCTACCCAATCAGAGTATCTCAATGGAACTATTATTTTAGCATCAAGTAGCTTCTTGAGTTCTTTTTCAATAATAGTAAGGAGGACAAGATTAATTCTCCTCAATTTTTGCTTGAAAGGTTTTGCCTCTGGTTTTAATGGAATTTTATGTTCAATAACAGATGCATGATATGTTTTTAATTCATTATAAGACCAGGAAAAAACATCTTTGTAGGCTTTAAGGAGGGCTAAACATTTGTCTTTGGCTTCCATTGACAGGGATGCACAAATTTTAACTTTTCTGATTTCTTTAGAACTTCCAATGTTATAAATTTCAATATTTTCCTCATGTGAATTTGATAGTGGAATTTTGGGAACATCATTATGATTAAAGAGCTTCTCAAGCGGGACTAACCCTTTGGAATAAAATTGTTAGATAATTGAATAATGTTATGATTAACAATTTTAGAGTCAATTTGTGGTGTTTGATTTTCTTTGTAAACTTCAAGATTATCAAGATGTTCCTCCTCAACTTTCAGGTTTGAGAATTCATCAATGACTTGCAAAAAGGATTTTAACTGCTCGTCATCATCAAATATTTTCCAGTGTTTAATATTGCCAAGAATAGATGGTCTATACTTAACTTGAATTTGATACCAGACAAGCATTTGATCAGGAACTTTAAAATAACTAGTAGAGACTTCCAAGGAATCTGCATGAATGTTTTGATCTCTAGGAATAACAGTAATATTGAATGCTGAAAAGAAATTTTCAATTGAATCCCAAATCTCATTCCTATAAGTTCTTAGTCTGGGGTGCTTAGTTTGACACTGATTCCTAGCTTGTTTGACAATAAGTTCAGAATCACTGTATACACTTAAATTCTGCACCTTAATACTTCTTGCTAACTCCAATCCTAGCAGGAAAGCTTCACACTATACTACATTATTAGTTACATTGAATTCAAGCTTATATTATTGGGTAAATTTTCTTTATCTGGTGAAATTAATACAATTCTAGCTCCTGCTCCGTCCTTTGAGCAAGAACCATCAAAGTACAATTTCCAAATATCATTTTTGATGGTTTTAGGCTTGTCAACAATGTTTTCAATAGTAAGTTGAGTGTTTTGTGAATTATTAGCTGATAATTCAAAACATCCAAAGTCTTGGTCTATCGCATAAATAGGATGATTCCTAGCTTGATCAGATTTATAAATAGTATTCATAAATCTAACTTCTCTGTATAATCTGAGATGCTCACCCCTATATACAGGAATAGTGGCATAAGACATGTCCATTTGTA
The DNA here is from genome assembly GCA_000404065.3 of Pinus taeda. Classification (NCBI taxonomy): domain Eukaryota; kingdom Viridiplantae; phylum Streptophyta; class Pinopsida; order Pinales; family Pinaceae; genus Pinus; species Pinus taeda. The sequence goes on from APFE031064290.1 coordinate 46,045, forward strand.
GGCTTCCTCTTAATTTGCACAACAATATCTTGACAATAACATGCCAAATTTGGGAGGGATGTTAGTGACTACAATGTCTAAAACTATACTCTTAACAGGGATCTGAGCTAAGGTTACCACCAGATCTTTTATCAGTCCAAAACAAGGTACACTCTTGGAGTCAAAAGTGTAAAGATCATAATAAGTTGTAGTGACTTCTAATTGTAGCTAGTCCATGATTACCTTTGGCATTAGATTATGGGAAGCTCCAAAATCTTACATACAATTATATAACAAGAAATCATGAATTTTAGAGTCACATAAAAAGGTGGTACATTCTCATCAATCATGTCTGAGCTAGGTCCAAAGACTACTGAAGTTTTTTCGTCTTGTAGGTTTATCACATCCCCTTCAGCATCAACACTGGATGACTAAATCCATTTATAAACTTGGTTTTTATACCCTGGAATCTTTGACAGTTCAGATAAGGGAATGGGTATTTTAACTCTTTCCATTTCTCTTTCAACATTGAAATTTGTTAAGACGATTTTATCATTTAGAGTTGTTTCAATTGTTTGGTTCAATGGTTGAATTATAGTTGTTTGGGTTTTAGTGGATTTGATTTGAGGTTCATTTACAATGGGGGTTTTTGGAGGTCTACCAGGCCCTGACCTAGGTCTTAGAACATATCTCCTATTCAACTATGCAATTTAAAACTCAAAAAAGGCCTGATATTTTGAAATTTGAGAGTCTTCTTGATCATGAGAAGATTGATGTAAAGGGTGAGAAGCAATAGCATTTTGAAAAGGTGAATGATCAAGATTATTTATATCTTCATAAATTAAAGGTCCAATGTCATCTGGCTGTTGGTCATTAATCATCAATGGGTGTTGGATATGTTGATCTTGATTTGGTCTCTATAAAATTTGAGTTTGGGGGGCTCTTCTAAATTGAGTTTGAGGTCTTGTAGCAGTTTGTTGTATCGTTCTAGGATGAGTTTCTATCTTAGAAATCCTATTAGAAAGGTTTCTAAGTAATGATGCGATCTCATCGATCTTTTGATCATCATTTTTAGTTTTTGAGAGGATCTTCCTTAGCTTTCATTTTTCTTTCAACTTTTTCAGCCTTGGCTTTGAGTTTAGATGATGCTAACCTATTAGCCTCAACTTCTATAACATTTGTTTGCATGTCTTGTAAGGTAGGGGATGTCCTTTCCCTAAGCATGACTACAAAGTCATAATCAAAGGCTTTGGAAAACCTAACTTTTGCTGCTGTTACTAGAGGTTTACAGTTAGGTGGCATCTTATGGTAAGTTTATTGAATCTTTTTATGAAATCTGCCACTTGTTCACCATGGTTTCTTTTTAATTCTTCAAACTCTGTAAGATAGTAAACCGGAAATTTATTAACGCCCCACTGATTCTTGAATATGGTAGTTAATTCATTCCAAGAATGATTTGAATCAACTCTCAGTTGTCTAAACCAAATCCTAATGTTCCTTCTAAAGATTGAACAAATAATCACATATATATATCCTCATGTTCTATGTTCACATTGTGAGCAAAATCTAAAAAGGGAGCTAGATGATCTTCTGTAGACAAACTAGTTTCTCCATTAAACCTTAGTAGGTGTTTTAAATACCCATTAGGAAAATTATTAAGCTAGTTAGGAAGATGCAAGGTAGCATACCTAGCTTGAATAATAGGTTGAAAGGCCATATTTGAAGATGAAGAGGAAGATGAACTAGTAGAAGAGGTAGGAGATGATGTAGTAGAGGATGAGGAGGAAGATGGTGAAGCTGTGGGTGAAGATGGAGGTGTAATGGTAGGAGGCGGAGGATGAGAAAGTGGAGGATCCCTAAAAGTTTTAAATGGTGTTTTAATAACTAGCTTTTGAACCCTTGTTTCAACTTGTTCTTTATTTTTAAACAAAGGGTTTGAACATACAGAAAAAGTTTCCTTAGTTTGGGTAGAAGTAGATGGAAATGTGTAATGAGCGGGGGAGATAAAATCAATATGTTTTAGCTTTGGTGAATGTACATCTAGTTCTTCTTCTGACTTGGGTGAATCTGAAAATATTTTAGGGACCTTATATGATTCCAAAGATTGGACTAAGAGAGTTGATTGCAGATCAACTCCTTTACATAATAGTTCTAAAAGTCCTAGGTGTTAGATTAGCCAAATCTAATTGGGATGGAACAAAGCTAAAGGGATCATAAGCTGAAATATCTGCAAGCTGTAATGGTACAAAAGAAAAAACAGAAGCTTCAATTCTCCTTCTAAACAAGGCTTCTCTCACTAGTCTCTTTGGATTAGATAAAGGAGAGACAATTTGAGAATCATAGTGAGATCTTGTATGTTTTGAAGGAGTCAGCTTGGTCTTATGGAGTCGCCAGGTGAAAGATTTTAACCTATAATTTCTTCATTCACCTTAATGAAAAAGTATTAATCGTTTTCCTAGGGAAAATAGTTCAATTGTCGTTCGCTGGCAAAGACGCCAGTGTAATGTTGTCCTATGAGATGATTCTAGGTTAGTTAATCGGGCTATAGCATCTAAAATGTTTTGTTTGTTTTTTAAATTTTTTGGATGACCGATGTTATGAACAGTTTCAAAATAGGTGCTTAAACCTTAACAATTGCCAAATAAGATGAAAGGGTTGTGTCTTTGTCTAAAATAGTTAATGGATTTAAAGTGGGTGAATAGCACAATCTTGGTGAAATATAACTTACTAAATATTCAAACAAAATATTTAATTGCTTATAAGAAAATAATATAGGTAAACAACGTTTTCCTATACAACAAAATATATTTAACCTAATGCAGATGGGTGTGACAATTAATTGATATAGAGGAGTTTATAATAACGGATAGTTTTATAAATTATTCCCTAATTATTGTTTATAACTTCACAGAGGATTTAAGACTAACTGATACTCAGTGTGATCTTATCCAGATTTCTGCATAAAGGCTTAAATACATGAAGAAAGACATAATGAAATAAGCACATAAGAAAAACTCACAAGGAGACAAACTATAGGAGGCAAATTCAAAATCCTTTCATTAACTTGAAGCAAATCTCCAGCTCGATTACAATTCTGCTTTGAAAACTCATCCAAGGGTTCAACCTTTAATAAATTGAAGGAGTGTTATTTATACAAAAATAAAAGTTCTTCTAGATACTTTTAAACAAAAATAGTACAAAACTATAGGAATCTTAAAACTGCTAAGTGCTAGAACTATCTTTCAAGAATTTGTTGATGATCGGGTCCCCAAAAAGTGTTGTCCAGTTGTCTGTCAGTTGATGATGAAAGTTACTCGATAGTTTCACATAAGTGATAAAATCTGTCTTCAGTTGGTATAGAAAGATTTACCAATTTCCTGTAAACTTCATCAACCTCGGTGTACTTTTAAAAAGTGGGCTTATTTACAAAAATGTGTTTAATCTCATGCTTAATTGTCAAATCAAAATCTAAAGCCTCTAACATTTGTTTCCCTGTGAGATCACCCTTTATACCTGCAAAACTAGCTTTATGAGTTGCAATTGAATAAATCTTTTCACAATATTCCTCCAAATTGATCAACCTGCCATCCGGTGACACTAATCTTGGTAGTCCCCTCTGGTTTAGTAAGTTGAACTTGAAATGAAACCTTTAGACAATAGTTTTCAAAGCTTGGCACTTGGTCTCCAACTAAGTCATGAGATTTTTTTTTGCAAAACCTTCTTAATCTCCACAATAGTTTCAGTCCTATCCACAATCTGTATTTGCTCCCACTTGGCCCTGGTTTTTGAATTTAAAAATTTAATCATGTTTGTGGCTTCACTTGGTTTACCCTTAAGAAGTTCTCTAACTTCTTCTATAGTTGTTTGGCACCTATCTATTAGCTCTTCCAGTTCAAAAATAATCTGTATGGAGGGTAAACTTCAGTTATACCCTCACTGGTATCAGCCCAAATACTTTCCTTGCCTTGGGCCGAGGTCTGAGCCATTAATGACTCACTTTCCAACTCTTCTATTCTTCTAGTCAATCTATGGTTCTTCTACATCTCTTCAACATAAAGACTGTCATTTTTAATCTTCTGAGCCTCCAAATTGTTAAATTTCTTATGAAGCCTTTTATTCTGTTGTTTCTGGTGAGTCAACTCCTGTAAGACTTTGTTTAAATCTCTTGTTGTTGATGTAGATTCTGTGCTGATGTCGATTCCCCTGCTATTCTTGACACTGTAATAGCTATAGTTGTAATGGGAGCTATAACTAGTTCAACAGATTGCTATTTTCCTTTAAGAAATTTCTCAATTTGCTCTTCCATGGTTTTTATATGTATGTTTTGCTCAATGATCAACTTGAGCATTTCTTCCTTGTGTTGTTCACTTTTTGCTATCTCCTTAGTTTGAGGATCCTTTGTAGAAGGTAGTTTGAGCCACTTCCTTAATGATGTTATGTCTGCATTCTTCTTTTTGATAATATCCTCTATAGATTTAACATCAGTGGGGTCATACCCAATTTTAATCACCAAATCTTCTAATGATTTGACTCTATTATCCTTTGGAAAAGAGGATATATTTTCTATCTTTAATTGTGACTGAACATTTGAAAGACCGATTTTGAGTTTTGATAATGCCATAGAAGTGTTGGTCATGGTAGAGAAAAGCAGGTCACCAGACTGCCTATGCATATCCATCTGATCAATTGGATGCATTTGGTTGACATCAAAATAAAATACAGTCTTCTTATAATATGAAGAAACCTTTGGAAAAGGCACTTGGGCTTGAAGGAATGCCATTCTCATCCTGCCTTTCTCACTGTCAAAAGCTATCAATAACTTGTGCTGTGAAGTTGATGTATGTTTCCAAAATTGAGCATATACATTTGCCTTTAAAGATTCATTCTTCTGTTTAATTTCAAGGAAATTAGTGAAGATGCTTGGTTCCTCTTGTTGACTTGCTACTATAGACCGGGTGATGTCCAATAAATTTTGTGAAACGGAAGAGGAAGATGGAGGAGTGATTATAGTTTCTTCTATCCCTATAGAAACATGTGAATCCACTAAATTGATGATTATAGGCTCCTTCCGACCTTAAGTAGTAGTAGTTCCTTTGGAATCAGTCCTCGATTTCTTATGATAATGAATGAATTATTTTTCACCTTTTGCTGATGATGAAGATTCTTCTCTGGGTCTCTTGTCCTGCCTGATTTGAGAAGTGGGAGTCTGGAGAGTAGAAGGAGGTAAAATCTGTTCTTCTGCTTCTTGAAGTGTATTCTCCTCCCACTGCTCTTGATTTCTGTACTTCTCAATCTCTGGTCTTGGAGTATGATTGTAAGGTGTGGTTTTGAGTTTGACCCTTAAGTTGGAAATAATATTTAATGGGTCAAAAGAACATGAGAAACTTGGCTAGAATCCCATCTGTTTAAGAATTGAATTTGCTTCAATACCTGCTGATTTGGTATTACAAATGAATGATCCTACCTGTGACTTGATTTTCAATTGAGAATTCCTCTTCCCTGAAATGAAATGAAGTTCATCCATATTAATAATTTGCCTAATATATTCTAGAGAGAAAATTCTCATTGGAACATATTTGGGCAATTTATATGGAGCCAATTTGCAGCCATATACTCTAATCTTTGTATAATTATGGTAGAGATACTAGTCTCCCGTTCTAGCTTGATCAATGAGGTGCAATATCTATTTAATTTCTGGACTGATCTTGGGCTCATTCTCGCTGTTGAGAAGCTATGCAACTAGATGAATAAAACAGTCAATGAAGTCAGAAAACTTGAACTCAATTGAGTTCCTTCTGATTAATGAAGTCCACCGTGTGACTGCTCGATTCACTTGCTGATCATTATGCTTGTGTAGAGCTATAGGTAACTTGTCTCCCTGTTGAAAAATAATCTTATGCACTAACACAAAATAATATTTAAACACTCCTTCAATGGTTATTTTCATCAGTTGATCATGCATACTTTCAGCCAAAAATTGACTATAATTATACATGAAAGCAGGTTTGTTTTCTTTAGAGAAAATGGATAGATAGCCTAGGATAGATTCATCTACCCATTGATCTGTTTGGTAGTCTAACAAGAAAGAAATTAGGGAAATGATGTGTTTAGCTCTCTCAGGGAACATGGATGTTGGATAGGGAGGATTCCTTTTAGGAAGTTCAACATCTTCTGAGAGAAAGATCTCAAATATCTGAGCTCTTTGACGGAAAGTAAGCTTATGATATAGGTCCATTAAAACAACAGTGGAGAAAAATCTAAGGGAATTATTTTCAGGGATTAGAAGCATCTTATTGATAATTTTTTGAGTGATAGATATCAGAATGTCTCCATTCTAAGCTATCATAGTTCTCTGCAAAGGGTTATACTTAGCTTGACACCACATGACTAGATCAGGAAAATAATGGGTTTGAGGAGACATATACAAAGGCAATAAGGATTCCCATAAGTTAATTTCATCTTCAGAGTCAATATAGGTCTGCTTTAGCCAATGATGCAATTCATAAATGTCGAATTCACACTTTGTATCTGTGATTTTGAAGAATTGATCAGCCAATGGAATGTGATCAAGGTCTAAGGCATCAACAAATTTTGGGTTTTCTGCGATGAGATGAACTAGAAGATGGTTGCTATTTTCTCTTAGGAGCCATGCTTACATAATTGCAATGAAGGGATAACAAAAAATAGGGAGAAAAATACCTCAAGGTGATGCATTCTGGTAGTAAGTTCAGTAGTGGCGTAGAATAAAAACAGGAGCAGTGAACTTAACAAACAATAAATTGAAATTAATGACGAGTTTAGGGAAAATGGTGTAATGGGGCAAGGGAATTATTTATAATTGGGATAAGTTATCATTACAGGAAATCAATTACTGATCAGGAAGATTGGCATTAATGTAGAGGAAAGAACAATAATGGGAGGAAACAAATAGCGAATAAGTGACAACAGATAGGGACAAGAGGCACACAATCATTGGGAATGGAGGGCACAAGAAGGATATTATCGTTGGTGCGGTATTGAAAGGTGAGGGAAAAAGATAAGCGAATTTCAGATGGGGGGGGGGGGGGGTGGGTGTGTGGTAAGTGGTAATGAGCGAGGGGAATGCGAAGTGCGGAGGAGGTGACATGTAGCCAGGGGCCTGTAGGAATGAAACTGCTTTTCGAACCCCCCCTGCCATTATCACATAACGTAGTGAGGGGGTGCGAATGGATTCCTGCCATTGATCTGGGTGGGGAAGCGGATAACCGTCCTATTGTGTTCGACCTTTAGTGCTTCGCGACAAAACAATTTTGTCCTTTTCTGACACTGACTAAAAAGATTTACAATTTTTATTTACATAGAAAATTAATCACCAATTAAAGGTAATTAAATCCTAATCAAATCTTAATCTGAATTTTTGGCACATTTAGACTAGCAACCATTATTTTTCCTAATTTACTTGTAATCCTAATATAATACATCTTTGGCTAAATTTTGAGCATGTTAGGCCATATTTATTTTATTCTATCCTATCTAATAATGTTCTACCAAGAGTAAGCTATTTGTTGAACTTATTATCTATTATAAAACATAAATTTAAATGATTTGATCATGATTAAACTGTATGATTCAAATTAGAAGAAAAGGTTTTGGCATTTAAACAAACTGCACACAAAACCTTAATTTATTGCAATGAAATTTTGTTTCTATGAAGTGGCACTTAAACATGTACACTTATACAATTCTTGGTTTTCTTTTGATGTTTTTTTTACCCTCTTTTATAATTACAAGCTAAAATATAAAAAATAAAGCATGTTACAACATGCTATATGGATGCCGAGTCAACATCCCAGTCAACCACCTGCAAAATTTTTACATGTTTGACAAAGTGAATAGATCGCGCTTCTGGGAGCATACAGTGTCTGTTTTGCACGAAACGAGTTGTGCCGGATTCAGGACAACGAGATCTACGTGGTCATCTATGTTCCACACCATTCTGACAACTTTGATTTTTAGGCAAATTTTGAGCAGTCTCCAAAAGTTCAATTTCAATTGTTCAACATTTGAAGGTACTGTTCTTTCATATTTCCAAACTCGATGCAATCGGTGATTGTAGTGCCTTGACTTGTATTTGTCTTGGCTCTTTCTTAAGCTGAACTTGAAATATAACTCGACCAAAGAATTCAAGTTCAATGTCCTTCTCAGCTTATCCATGTCGCTATGGCCATCCACAACAACATCCTTCCTAAGAAGAATTCCAAGGTGCTCTTTTGAAAAATCCTTATCAAGGGTAAGATCCCAAAAAGAATTTGAAAAATGAACCAAAACAAGCTTCACATAGTGAATACTTGTATAATCTTGAATGTTTAAGACATTTGTAACATACTGAATGTGTTGCAACTACTCATACAACAACTTTTTAAAATGATTTCCTAAACTACAAATAGAAATGCATTTTACAAGATGAAATAAACTTGACTCCCAAATTTTCCATTCAAATTGGCTATGAACAAGCCAAACTAGCATAAGAATGCCAAAGAAAACACTATTGCATATAAGTGATTTATTTATGAACATCACTTTTACAAATTACCTAGCTATGGGGATATGCGACTAGTGCAAAACAAAGATTTACAAACTTCAGCTGGACAAATAGTCCGCCCATTTCTTACCCAACCAGGTAAATGAACCCTCTATTTGAACTTTTTCTTCTTCTGAATTTGCTTCAGGGATGGTTGCATCTTGCACCACTTTTTCTTTTGTCTCTTCCTCTTCTGGTGCTTGCATAATTTGCTTGCCCTTACCAAGATGAAGTTGTGGAAACAATTTCCAACACTTCTCGACCCAATGCCCACTGATATTTTAGTGTGTACAAAATTTCTCTTGAGATTCTCTTGGCTCACATGTCTTTGACCTTGGGTGAGATTTTCTCTTTTTGGTCTCAATTCCATTAAACATAAACATCTTCTTGATGATTGCTTTCCTTTCATCACACTTATCTACACAATGGTTAGATGAAAGGCAAAAGGTGCATGGAAAGACATTCCTCAACATGTTATTCAAATCAGCATGTTGTTTTCCATTATGAAAAGCATTTGAATTAACATGACAATTATACCTCTTTTTGTTGTCCTTTGGCTTAGGCTTCTTGCATGAGGAACTTAGCTTCATTTCTTCTTCAACTTTTTCATCTCTCTTTGGAGATGTTTTACACTTCAAGTCCTCCTTATTCTTGAGGAACCAAGCGGGTACCAATTCTGGATGTAAATCCTAACATCTTGCCTCCTCGTGTGCTCTTTTATGGCGAAAGGAACACTACCCATGAGTTGTTTCTAGAAGACCATTCTTATTTTGCAACATATCCTAAGCCTTCACATTTAGGCCTATCCATTTCCTAAATTTGATTTTTTAATGCCTTGATGGTTCACTCCAAGGCCTCCTCCCTTGTAACCCATCTTGGTCAAGAGCTTGGATCCAATGCCTTTACTATGTTTTTCAAAGGCTGCAAATGAATTTACATCAACAATTTCATGTAAATAAGAAGCATGTAAATGCTTACCATTTGCCTCATATTTTGATTGAGATACAAAGATGTTTTCAAACTTTCTTTTGATTTTGGATGTGTCCTCTTGTACTCTTTGGCTCTCTTCTTTCAACTCCTTGAATTTGGGTGTTGATAGAACCTCATCCTCCACATCATGTGGGAAAAAGATACAAACTTGTCCATCTACCTTCTCTGAGGGAATTTCTACACTATAATCTTGCATAAGAGTTGTAGAAAAACATGAATATTGTGGAGAAGATGGTGGTTTATCACCATTCTTTTTACCTTCTTCCTTTGGACATCATTATCCTCTTGGAGGTCTAGAGCTTTCACCTTGCAATTTGGTATTCCTCTCTTCATAGAGGAATTTCACCATTTCTACCATGTCTAAGAAAGTCTTTCTAAGAGCCTTCACATCCTCTGACATTCTTGTAGGCTCTCCTCCTTGAGACATGCTTTGCTTGAAGCTTCTTCTACAACTTGAGGTAGAACTGGTGGTAGAGATTGTAACAATCTTGCTCTCCTTTCCAAAACCTTCTCCTCACTCGAGCTTCAAAACATATTCACTTGCAAACAAAAGTAAATTCCTCCTTGCACAAAGAAAACTAATGCTCTGATACCAACTTGATATGAATTTGGAATATTAGATTTCTATGCTAAGATCCTCATTAGAATACAAAAATGCGCTGAGGTTTGTACTAAAAAATAGCAAGTAAAAACATGAGTTTTTATGTGTGTTTTCTTAAGTTAATTTCATGAAAAACTCTAAATATGAAATCAAAACACTGAATGGAAGAATGCATCAATAAGTAATACACCAGCCATTGTTAAAGGAGTTCACACCTATTGGGCTAAATCTCCTTGGATCAGCTCAAATGGCATGACCCCTTCTCATTATGCTCAATGTCTAGAAAAGAAGAGTACATAAACTGCTGAAATGGAATGGCTAGTTTCTCCTTCAAAGAAACAACTTCTGTAAGAGTTCTCACTCCATACACATGTTAACCTATAGTCAAACATGTAAACCATCAGCAAAGATAGGCATCTTACACCAAGAATCCATACTCCAACTTCAAATAGCATAAACAGTACCACAATCCACTTAAAGTACACAAACAAGTCTCTTCTCCAAAAACACATAGAGAAAGAGGAATAAAAGCTACAACACTGATGTAATAGATTTTGTAGAAAGCACATGGAGGCTGGAAAACCCCTGCAAGGTCATCTCCATATTCAAACTCCTCCATAAACTGAATCAGCACTCTAGTTGACCATGGCACCCATAGCCTTCAATTTGCGAAAATCCTATCGAAAAGTGCTCCTTTAATCCTGAGCCCTGCTCCAATGAGTCCATAATGTCCAAAAATGGCTACCTAGCTTCTTTTTACACCCAATTTGGTCAAAAATTGAAGAAGTTATGACCTCTCCTAGTTTCTCCACTATTCGCTCCATAGTTTGCACCAAATATGGCATCATTCTACAAATTTGCTCCATTTTCTGCTAATAGAGCAACAAATGTCCTAGATTTCGGGCGGATTTGTAGGGTCATTAATTTGGTCGCTGAGGCCTTAGAACTAAAATTTGGGTCATATGGGGGCCATGTGCTCAGGGGCTAGCCCCAACGTTGGCCCCCTCCCTCCGGCGGTTAATGTAACTCTTTGCAGGCGGTTAGGAGGAACGATCACATACGCGCTTGTCCGGCGGTGGTGGTGGTGGTGACTATTACATAACCATTTGCGAGTAGGCAGTAAGTCCACCCACTCCCCAACCTAACGGTTAGTGAACTTTAAATCATATCTGAAACCATAGTCTATTAAGTAACAACCTCTAGGCAGAGTGGTAAAGCATTGCCGTGCGCTATGGGAGGTCGCAGGGTCGAGCCCGATCTTCGACCTGTCTTTCCAAAAAAAATTAATTGGTCATTAGGAGGACACGTGGCGGCCTCTAGCTTAGTCACGTGTCACCTGCTTATTGGCCCGAACCCAAACACTTGGACCAATAGGACTTTGCCTACTCAACGAAATATTCTAAGAATATTTCAAGAATATTTTGAGAATATTTCTTTTGCCACCTAAGCTGTACGGATAACCCATCAGCATCCTAGTCAGGCACCTGCAAAATTTTTACCTGTTTGACAGAGTGAACAGATGGTGTTTCTGGGAGCATACGAGTTGCACCAATTCAGGATGACAAGATCTATGCGGTCGTTCAGGTTCCACACCATTTTGACAATTTTGATTTTTAGGCAAATTTTGAGGTCGTGATCAGGCCAACAACTCAAACTTACTAACCAAAACCCGACATCCTACAGGGTTTATAGGACACTCAGGGTCCAAAGGACCGCCCCAAGTGACCAAACCCTGAGCTAAATTGCTTTGTCAATGACCTACCACCCAAACTGCATGCACAAGCCTCCTTGAGTTTGGTTGTGACCCTCCAACTGCATGCATAAGCATGACTGAGTGAAGTTGTGACCCAAAATCCTCATTTTAGTGTCTGCGGTCGCGAGATCTAAGCCACAATTCTAGGGCAGCCTCTAGACCTGTAATAGAGCTGGTGAAAATTTCATGTAATAAAAGTTAAAAACAATAACCACGGTTGATGGGAAACTTATTCCTAGCTAAATGTTGGGCAAGACATCCTAAGGGTGTTCATTTAGTTGTTTATGGCTAAGGAAATTGGCAAAGGCAATGACTAAGTCTTTGGAAAGACAAAATGGCATTTTTGGCACAATTATTTATGAAAATAATGGAAATTAGGAGAAAAGGGAGGTGAAAGGTCACAAGTTGCATGTGAGATGGAAAAGGAAGGAAAATAATGGGAAATGAAGAAAATAGAGGCCCGATTCATATAAAGGCTTCTGAGGATCAGTTGGTAACCTTTTGTCCGTTAAGTTTGGGAGCTCTCTCATTAATATCTCTCTCTCTCTCTCTCACTCTTGGACACTTGGAATTTCTTGGAGCATTTTGGCATTGGAGCAAGAAAGTCAAAGAAGGCAAGAGGAAGAAAAGATTAAGCAGGGAAAGGTAGGATCAAGTAGCAACAACAGGCTTCAATGCAGGTATCAACTTGCATGTGTATTTTTCTTGCTTGATTTGGAATTCATGGGATTTCATGTGTTTCTTTTCTACCATGGCATAGGTTTTTCTTGGTGTGACAATATTTTCAGCCTAACCTTTCCATTTCCTGATAGTTTTGATGAGATGGGTTCTCTCATATGGTTTATGTGGGATGGTCGGATTGGATTCGAAGCTGAGTGGGGTGGATCTATGAATTGACAAACACATGGTTTGAGTGGTCCCTGAACCAGACTAAGGATCATGAAGCCACTGGCCTAGTAACCCTTGAACCAGACTGTGGTTTGCGGTAAAGCTAGATTGTGTGCCTCGACGGGCCTAAGAATCCTTGCTGGTGAATGGTAGGATATTCTATAAATCCAAGAGGTGGATTTTCTCTCTGTTGGGCCTAATGATCCTAGGATGGGATGCATAGTAAAGCCTAGAAAGTATGTTTTCGTGTAGGGCCTACTGATACCTGGATTAGATTGTGGATGCATGGTAAAGCTTGAGAGACTAGGAGGCACTCAAATTCCTCATGTTGTAGGCAGAGAACTCCGGTGGCATCCATGTTGATTAGTGTTTTTGATGTGTTCTATGAGTCCCACATTCATGCTTGGAATATGGCACAGGGGTGATTGGCTGAAGGGAGACTTGGCTACGCCAATCTATGGTCAGGTGGAACGTGGTAGTCCCATCTCCAGTTGGTTCATTGCACTCATTAATGAGAAATTCATTCCCTTGATTTTCATGTGTAAATGCACTGATGTATATATGGATTTTGATGGCTGATATGTTTATGGTATTTTTGTTTCTATTATGCTGGTTATATGTACAATTTATGATAACAACTATGTATGGCTCTTAGCATGTTTTTACTTATATATGAATGGATGATGTGTCAATGACCTAATAGAGGATAATGCAACAATTAACATGAGGGAACAATGGTTCATAGCGATTCTCATATAAGCATGAGATCCCTACACTTAATTATGTTGTTTACACCTCTAGGTTACATGTTGATGATATGTTTGATGAAATGCTTCTCTGGCCAGTATGGGTCTGGTTATGGTCTTTTTCATTTTATTGCTTTTGCATCATTGTGTCCTTGTATTTTTACTGATTCTAAGCTATCACTCCATTTTGGGTAGTGGCCTAGGCCTGAAAAATTGGCTTAAATCACGGGGTCACTGGCACAAAACTAACAATTTTTGTTTCTGGTTGCTCGCAAGCAAGCATGTGAGAGCGACTTTAGGTTGTTGGTCACTCCCTTTCCCATAGCATGAGAAAAACTATGGCCTAAGGGATCCAGAACAACAATGGGACCCAAGAACAAGCTGTCTGAGTGGATGACTTGTCTCCTAAGGGTTATGCTGATGATGTTGGATGACTGTGTATGATGTTCTATCAATTCCACTTCCTTAAGGTCACATAGGAGGTCAAATCTAATCATAGTAGTCTCTCCTCTCATGTTTACCCTGGTTGGAATGGTTGCTTGGGCGGATGTGATAGGAGGGTGTTACATAGTGGTATCATAGCATGGTTGAACTCTCAGATTGGATGGGCAGTGTATGTCGGTCATGTATGCATGTTAGTTGCACGTGCGACTCTTACACTTCCATTTCATGTGCTTGTTGCATTAGCATGATGATTGATTATGGTTGTAATATGGTTTTTATGGAGAATTTGATTTTGATTTCGTGAAATATATTTGTCATGAGTATGTGACTGGTTGCATAGGGATTATATGTCACTTACATATTGATTTTATGTCGCCTACTTACATCCTTGTACGTTAGGTTACATTCTTGAATATGTTTATTACATGTATTAACCTTGTAGGTTGATTATAAGAATTGATCGCTTATGGTCGACTACATGTGTCTATGCGTATGTGTAGTTGATTTGGCATTGCTTATGCATATTGTTGGTTGCATGTGGCAATGTGTACAATGGAGTAATGGTTGTTGTCATGCATGAGGTCATAACATGCATTGTTCATATGGCCTTGCATTGATGACTAGACCCTAACTAGAGTGATGTTTATATGTTGATACATTTATTTGTGAATGTATATATGTTGTTATGTTTATGTTATATATGTATCACGCTGATTTGGTGACCTTGTAGACAAGGTATCCTCCTCGAGCTATACTAAGGTACATTGATTTATTGTGATTTGGTTTATGTGATGTATTATTCATTGTAGGAAAGAGATCAAACGGCTAGAAAGGTGGTATACTACATAGAATCTCCCTATGCATAAAATGAGAAGCATGGTGCGGGGCATACTTCTAATTTAGAAGATACATTGAGGAGCTTGAAGGAAGAGATAAGGAGTTGTAAGGAAAATAATGGCCAGATTATACATGCACAAGAGAAACAAGTAGAGGTTAATTATATACTTCTTCAGAGTTTCTCAGACTTGCAGCGACAAAGGCCGCTTCGGATTAGCCATGGACATGAGGATAGAACTAATGGGGCATATGACAGTCAATCTCCTAGTAGACACAGGTCAAATAGATCCAATACAATGAGAGATGGTAGGTTGTTGGACACTCCAGATAGGAGGGGCGATGAGTACAAGTACTATTCTAGTTTTGGCTATGATAGACATCATGATCGTCATCATTATCATCCTTATAGGAGGAATGATAGGGGATACTTTCTGGATGAATTCAAGAAAGAAAAACCACCTACTTTTGATGGAGATGTGAAGAAGACAGAAGAGACAGAGGCTTGGATACTTGGGATGGACAAATTTTTTGAGTTGCATGAGTACACAAATAACATGAAGGCCAGAATAGCTATCTTCAACTTGAAAGGTAAATCAGACATCTGGTGGGAATATGTTAAGTGGGTGAGAGAAATTAGGACATATGACTTGAGTTGGCATGAGTTCAAGAGGCTTTTAAGGAAGAAATACTTGTTAGAAAGATACTACAATGGTAAGGCTAAATAATTACATGAACTAAAGATGGGATCAATTACAGATGAAGAGTACATGACCAAGTTTCTGGAGCTAATGAGGTATGTACCATATCTTATTGATGAGAAGGCTAAAGTTCAAAAAAATTTCAGTGGTTTTCCATTAGCATTTAGAGATCAGATTGATTATGATGAGCCTCATTCACTTGAGGAAGTCATTGGGAAATTGAAGCATTGCTATGAATAGTCAAAATGTATGAATGAATCTCAGCATGGATGGAAGGGAAAAGACAAAGGTAGAGGTAAATGGTAGCCTAAGAGAACAAGGCCTCAACATGCAGCTAGGAAAGAAAATGTGGCACCAGAAAAGAGATTTAATGTAACTAGATAGGGACATGGGTCACAACAACAACAACAACAACATAGAGGTGAGGGCACCTAGTCGGTTGGAGTGTTGTACATGTGGTGAGGAACACCTTAGAAGAGATCATCCACATCATTAGGGTGGAAGTCCTAAGATATACAGTGCACAGGAGGCACAAACTATTGAGGATGCTGGTCAAAGTATTCCATGTATCTATGCATTAGTGGACAACAGGTAGACAAAACACCAGACATCTATCATTGAGATGGAAAGTAAGCTTTGTGATCAATTTATTTCTATTTTGATTGACCCTAGATCTAATTATAGTTATATTAGTCCTGACTTGGTGGATAAGTGTGGTTTGAGTAAGGAATTTGTAGGTTTTAACCCCGTACAAAAATTACCTACATACGAATTCTAAAACACAAAAAATAAACAATGCGAGAGCATAACACATAAAACACATATACACAGAGATTTTCCACTGGATCTCAAAACCGAGACTACCAGCTTGATTTTTCATTATGTTCCTTTCAATGTTACAATACATATTATACATGCCGAAGCATCCAATACCATGGACCGAAAAACCATCATGTCCAATACCATGGACCAAAAAACCATCG
>APFE031064300.1:4511-22858 GCA_000404065.3 Pinus taeda
CGCTTCAACCCACTTGGTAAAGTAATCAGTAGCAGTAAGGATATACTTATGTTGTTTGGAAGAATTTGGGGTAATCTCCCCAATAATGTCCAATCCCCATTGCTCAAATGGCTGTTCAATGTTGACCGGTTGCAGAGGGAAGGCTGATTTCCTTTGTCTTCCACTTGAAGTTTGACAATTTTGGCATTTCCTTACATATTCATGAGCATCTCTGAACAGAGTGGGCCAATAATATCTAGCATGGATGACTTTGTGCACTGTTGTATCAGCTCCAAAGTGGCCTCGTACTGGTCCATCATGTAATTCCTGCAAAACCTTTTGTGCTTCAGGTTTTTCAAGGCATCTCAATAAAATTGAATCATAATTTTTCCTAAAAAGCACATCATCAATAATGGTAAAAATTTTTGCTTTCAATCTTATGGCGCTTTTGCTTTTGTAAGACAGGTTGGGAGGTGCATATCCATTTTTCAAATAAAATATTAAATCAGCATATTGTGATTCAGAGTCAATGATACTTATCTAGTTGATCGCTTCAAATTGATCTGTATCACTTGATTCTGGAATGTTAGATGATCCTGCCAACAACCTGCAAAAACCTTGGCCTCTAAAAATCTTTGCTGGCTTGATTTCTAGGTTGTATTCTTGAAGTGTTGTTACCCAGTTTGCCCTTTTTTCTCCCAATTCTCTTTGATTAATAGTTTCCTTACTGAAGGGAAAGGAATTATAACTTTTGTATGGGCTTTTAAAAGGAAGGGTCTGTAATGTTTAACAGCTTTATATACAACAAAGGCTTGTTTTTCTACTTCGGAGTAGTTTAGTTCAACACCCTGAAGATTTGAACTATAGAATGAAATGGGTGCTTCCAAATTGTGATTGTTGATCTATGTGAGTACTGCAACATAAGAGAAATCGGATGCGATGGTATAAAATGTAAAATGATTAGAAAAATTAGGGGTATTTAGAGCGGGGGCGTTGATTATTGATTGTTTGATTAATTCAAGCAATTCTTTTTCTGTCGATCCCCATTTAAAGACTGATTTTCTTTTAATCATAGTTTGAAGTGGCAAAACGATTTGAGAAAAGTCTGGAACGAATCTCTTAACAAAATTGATTTGGCCTAAAAATGACTGCATGGATTTCTTATTGTGAGGAAATGGGATTTCAGAGATTTCTTTAATCCTGTCTGGATCAATATAAATTCCATCTTTAGAAACAATAAAGCCTAGGAGCTTGCCTTGATCAAGAGCGAAAAAGGATTTTTTAGGGTTAAGAGAAATACCATATTTCTTACAGCGTTGAAAGATTTGATTTAAATCATGCAAGTGATTGGATCTCTCTTTAGAAAACACAGTAATATCATCTAAGTAGACGACTACTGTTCTGTTAATCAACCCTTTAAAATCGATATCCATTGCTCTTTGAAAAGTGGCTCCTGCATTAATAAGTCCGAAAGGCATTTTCTGATATGCATATGTTCCCCATTTTGTTCTGAATGTGGTTTTGAGTCGGTCATCAGGATGAACCAAAATTTGATTATATCCTGAAAAACTGTCCAAAAAGGACATTAACTCTGAACCTACCACTGATTGGAGTATCTGCTCCATAGTGGGTAATGGGAAGTTATCTTTTAAACTCGCCTTATTTAAATTTCTGAAATCAATACAAATCCTTATGTCGCCATTTTTCTTTCTGACTGGTACCATATTGGAGACCCAGTTTGAGTGCGGAATGGGAAAAATAATCTTAGCTTTCAAGAGTTTATTGAGTTCCGATTTTATTTGACTCTCTAAGTTTGGATGTATTTTTCTCAACTTTTGTTGAACTGGTTTTTGTTCGGGAAGCATCGGAATAGTGTGCTGGATAATGGATGTATCATATGTTTTTAGATCGTCATATTTCCAAGCAAAAACATGTTTATTTTTGCGTAACAGTCTAATGAATTCTTTGTTTTCCTCCATGGAAAGTCATAATCCTACATTAATGTTTTGAGGAGTTTGTTCAGTGCCAAGGTTTATCAATTCAAACCTTAAGGTAGAGCTCTGGAGCTTCGTATTGGACACAGGTTTAAACCTGTCTTTAATATCGTAAAGATCCTCAAGCTTCACCACACGCTTTGGGATTGAGTTTTCTTCATGTTTATCTCACATTTGAATATCATGTTCGTCTTCCTCAATGATTTGATTATCATAGGATTTTTCGGAGGTTAAAAACTATAAAATGTCTTCATCGTGGTTGAATACTCTCCAATTAGTTACATTGTCAGGAATGGATGGCCTAAAAAGAAATTCTACTGAAAATCTATCTGGGCTATAGTCTTCGGAAGGGAGGAGCTTGGGAGCGACATTGGCTAGCAAGTCGGCTACCGAATTTTGAGACCTGGGAATGGAAGAAATATTGAATGCTAAAAAGTGGGAGGTGAGCTCTTGCACTAGTGATTGATAATGTTTGAGATGGTTCGAAAGGCAATGAATTGTATTCCTTACTTGTTTAACAATAATCTCAGAATCTCCAAACACTTTCAAGTATTGGACTTTGAGGCCAATCACTTTATATAGTCCTTGGACTAATTCTTCGTACTCAGCTGTGTTATTGGTGCATTCAAACTCTAGCCTGCAGGACAGCATTGTTTTTTCTCCTTGTGGGCTAACCAAAATACATCCTGCTCCTGATCCTTCATTAGACTTGGATCCATCAAAATATAAAGACCAAAATAAAGAATTATCTACAATCTTACTTACAAAATTCTCAGTAACATTAACACATTTAGACCTGTTGGTCTGCGAAACATTTTCAATTTGCGATGCAAAATTGTTAACCGAGAAAGGAGATGGCTGGGCAATATAATTGCCGAAAAATGACTCAGAAGAATAATTTCCTAAGATATTGTTGTTGAATGCAATTGGTTGATT
Source organism: Pinus taeda (assembly GCA_000404065.3). NCBI lineage: Eukaryota > Viridiplantae > Streptophyta > Pinopsida > Pinales > Pinaceae > Pinus > Pinus taeda. Next base: position 7,421 of record APFE031064300.1, read on the forward strand.
TTCTTGTTCAAATTCTGTAACAGTGTGGGTCATATGTTTCTCCCGATCGATCTTTATTTGATTGGGCTTGACCTTATAGGGGAGCCACATATGGGACCAATCGGTGGAAATATACCCATGGAGCTTTTCTGACCAATCCTTGCTTAAAATCAACCCATAGAACTCAGGTATATCGACGACTAGGATATCAATCCTTTGGACTATTCGTGGATCCACCGATAACCTGACTGTAACGGATTTTATTTCCCCTAAAACTTGAACTTTAGTTCTATCTAACTACACAATGTGAATTGAAAATTTAGGAGGTTCTATGCTCAGTTTAGAACAAACTAAAGTAGGCATTATATTCGATGATGCCCCAGAATCAATTAAGCAGTTATGTAGATTTCGATTGTAAATTTCATATGTTAAGAGGAAAGGAGGATTATGGGAATTTGACCTATCTCCAATCAAAATTGTATCAGTTTCCTCAAATCTACTAGAAGGTGGTTGTCCTGAGTCGCTTGCAGCTTTAGTACTGGGAAGAGGTGAAGAAGGAACTGCATTAAGTTCTTTGAGAAGTAATTTTTTTTTATGCTTTAATTTACTAAGTTCAAACATGGTGATGTTTTCCTTAGTTTTCTTCATGTCATCAACAATATTATAGTCCATCAAATCAGATACTACCAATGTCTTAGATGACAAAGGTATATTGGAGGATGATGGCTGATTCTGAGATACTGTTGCGGTTGGCTTTCTTGTGGGTACCTTTTTCTTTGCAGTATTGGTACCAGCACTCCTTTTCTTTGAATTGGCTTGAACGAGTTCGGGAGTAGCTTTACTCCTTGTAGTGACGGGAAAGGCTTCTTGCTCAGCGTCAGTATCGGAATTAGGGAGTATAGAGTCCCACATCTCGTGGCATTCAATGACTTCCTCTTCTTCTTCTTCAAAAGGTGTAATTGTTTCTTCTTGTTCTTCTTCCTCAGGATCTGAATCTGCATAAGATATGACATTTGGAGGCTTGGACTCAGGTTTTTTTAAATTCCTATAAGGTTTCTTTGTTGAGGACTCTGCTACTTGTTTCTTAATCTCAACCATTTCGTTTGACATGGGTTTAAGGACTTTTTGAAGTCCCTCCATGTCATATGGATCCTTAGTGATCTTTTTCTTCGAATCATCCTTAAAGGACACTTTTTTGGATTTTCGTTCTTCTAGGGCAGTTTTCTTTTCCAAGGCGATTACACTTTTTTCGACAGCGAGGGCTTCTTTCATGTTTTCGGCCAATGTAGGTTGTTTAGCCCTATCCACAAAAATGGCTATGTTTGAGGGTAAGGCGGTAATATACCACTCGCTTCTAACTTGTTCGCTTGGCTTATCATCGGTAGGGATTTTGTTCAAGAGTTTGTTAAATCAGGAGTTAAACTCCTTAATGGGTTCTCTTGACTCGATCCTTAAATTGGAAAGGTCATGGACGAGTGTAGCCAAGGATCTATCATCATCGTATTTGGTAAGGAACTATTCCTGAAAGGAATTCCAACTAGTGATGGATCTAGAGGGCAAGGAAAAATACCAAGACCCTGCTGATCCTTGTAGTGTATAGGGAAACAATCTAACTACCACATCTTCTTCTCACTCCCTTCAAATTGACTGACAAAATAAAATTATGTATGTGTTCTTTTGCTGACGTTCCAGCATTTGGATTGAACTTTGGTAGCTATTTTTCGGGATAATCGGGTAACGGATGTAAAGGCACAGGCATGGTGACTGCACCAGGACTTCTCCATGGTCTTTGAGCCATTTTAGGAGTACCAACGATTGCCTGTGGTCTTCCAGGTGCTTGAGGGGGAGGTGGAAATGAAGACTGAAAAGATTGTGATGTTTGAGGTGAAGTCCCTTGGTGAACAACAATATGTAGTGGTGAAGTGGGTGTTTGACTTCGCACAGGTGATGATGAAATGGAAGATGATGGAGAAAAGGTTTCACTACCAAAACCTTCAGCATTCTTTTTAATCCTTTTCCTTTCGGGAAAAGGAAACTCAGGTGGTTCAATACCTAGTTTTTTGCTTTGAAGTCTAGTAAGGTGAGGAGGTAAGTGGAATTGCGAAGTCTGACTGCCTTGTGATACTTCAGATCTAGGAGGTGAAATTGGGAAGCCTTGAAGTTTGTGGATGATAGATTGAACTTCAGGGGACTCTGGACTTAAGTTTTCTGAAGTATGATGAAGTTGAGTAGTAGTGGTTGATTCTACCTCGTCTCATCTGGATACTGATGATTCAGGGTGCAAGAGAGAGGTCTGAGGAGAAGTGGAGGGTGAGTTACTCTTTGAATGTTCTGTAGGTTTTGGCTTACTTGCCATTCATAGCGGATGCCCTCCTTCTAGTGCCAGAAATGTTGATGCCTCGAAAATCACTGCAACAACATTGGGGGATAACCACCCGGTCCGAACCTTAGTACAACTCCTTTTCCATTTGGGATGGTGGCTCCGACTGGATATAACGGGACTAGTTTCCAGATAATGAATAAAAGGCTGGATGAGTGATGGGTTGTTTGTTCTAATGATAGGTGGATAACTTAATCTATCAAAAAAATAAGAAAACTAATACTAATCCCGGGAACCATTATTCTTTGTAAATGCAGCGTTTAATGATCTTTGTCTATTGACAGGCATATAGATGACTCTGTAAAATAAACATAGATATTCATACATTCAAAGATTACTTTATCTAAATAGTTAAACAAAGTGATTAACACAAAATTACTGCATTTATCATTTATATCATCGATACATATATGATTGGAAGAAAAGCATGCTATAAACATCCAATAGTGGGATGCATAAAGGATGTTGTTAAAACACATATATATAAGCGATAATAGCAAGAGCGATAAAATGAAAATTCATATAACAAGAATGAGTCCAGACACAGATAATAGTACCATATGAGTTGCTAATCAATCCCAAATATCAATCGCTATTTGAAATTCTTCCTTCAACACAAAAATGCTTTCAAACAAAGAGAGTAGTGCACATTTGTATAAAATCTTCCTTATCAAAATCAGAATGATTGGTCCAGTTTCATAAAAGAATATCCCTGAAGTACAATAGTGCAACTTCAGGGTTTAAGTCATATACAGAACTTTACGACCCTTTCTAAATGCATGAAAGGGTCTATAAATACTACTAAACTAAAAAATATATGAAAACAAAATCCTACTTAATTGGCATCAATTAATACTATCTATCTTCTTGAGAGCGATCTGGCAGTCGGTGATGTGAATCATGACTCAGGCTGTTTGCCTTTAAACTTGAGCTGGCTTATCGCAAGCATTGGATCCACTTCGGGTGGTCTGTTGAGGCGCAAGCTGAGTTGGGCAGCAAAGGTGGCATCCTGAATATCGGGGATAATATACCCGATCGCATCTGTGAGGCATTTGAGGGTGGCTCTCTCGCTGTGCGGCTTCACTAAAAAGAACCAACAGGCATCCCATGTCAAACTGTTGATTCCCGCAATTAACCTTCCATTTTTCTCCATCTCTGGGTAACATGATTGCTCCAACATCTTATTTGTTGTTAATTGGCCTGGAGTACATTGAGAAATCATGTTAGACAAGTAAAGAGTATTATGAAAAAATTCAACCAAATTACTAGTGGTTGTCTTGCATCTTAAAATCGCTCTTTCTGCCTTCATTAACTGAGATTGCCATTCTGTGAATAATATTTCTTTGTGTGATTCTAGAATCCTTGGTAGGTTAGCTGCTTGTCCCTGATCAGAATCTTGCCATTCCAATAAATTTGTCAATGTTTCTTCGGCTTGATCCAAATCTGTCCTTGCCTTTTCTACTTTTTCACTTATGGATGTCGCTAAGTCGCACAATGGTTCTGCCTGCGTGATTTGCTAACACAAAAGCTTCATCTGATTTATCAATCCTTTGTTTAATTGAAATGCCTCTTCTTTAAACTCATCTACCTGCGGGAGCTTTTTTGTTTGCTCAAGTTGAGCTGATAATTGAGCGAGCTGCTCATCTTTGGATTTTAGCATTTCCTCAGTTGATTCTTTTAGTTGCACCAGTGCCTCCGATAGCTCCTTTTTCTTTTGGACTGCGATATTGTCAATCCTTTGTTTTTCTTCCTGCAATTGCTTAGTCAGCTCATTGTTTATTTGTTGTGGTACTAGCAATTGCTGTTCTGCTCGCTCTGCCTTTTGCTGCGCTTCCGATAATTGTGCCTGTAGCGAAAAGATATCCTGATCTTTTGTCTTCAATAAACTTCTTACCTCCGATGCTTTATCTATTGTCGTCGCTGAATAAGATCCAGCATATTGCGATAGCTTTGTTAAGTCATCAGAGGGGTCAAATTCCTCTTTCCATAGCACATTGCCCATTACTGTTTGTTTTGGGAATAAAGAAGGTTGATCAGTCCTTCTCCTCTTCCTTTGTCGTTTCACTACAGCTTTATGCTTTGGGTTATAGAAGACATCCAAGGGAGGAATCTCTTCAATCTGCAAAATGGTTTTGCCCGATGGATCCTTTGGGATTATTTCCACTTCTTTTGATTTGGGTGGGTCGTTGGTTTCACCTGAAACCTGCTTTGAAGTTGCCTCCTATGTGTTGCCCTCTTTTAAAATCTCATCATCTTTAGGGTATTCCAGATTACTGATAATCGAATTAAATTGTTGCCATTCCTGGAGCAATTTCGGATCAATTTGTGTATCTTCATTTACCTTTAAACTGCTCTGTTCTTGCACTTTCGCTTGGGTCTCTTCCTATCTCTGCTCATGCACTTCCTCCTGTTGCTTTGATGTAATAGGAGGTTCTTTATCAATTCACTGCTCAGGATTGCTTGATTCTGTTGTTGGAGTCGTCGCTAACAGGTCTAGAGGTAGAGTTTGCAACCTCTACTCTCTAATTCTGTTAAATTCAACTAGTCCCTCATCATTGTATTCAAGTATGGCGAGAGATTTAACTTGATACATAGACTTGGCCGATGCGAACAAGTCCTCAAATCTATCTTCTTTATGCTCGAACTTGGTCAATTTGGCCTGGTCGAGTGCATTGTAGGCGACTTTGTTTGGATTAAATCGCCTACTTGGTAGAGTTGCCAGGGTTAGCAAATTCATTTTCTCAACTTCTTTCTCTACATGTTTGAAATCATGCAGAGTGTAGATACCAATTCTCAAAGGAAAAGAGGGCCAGACGTGCTTCTTAGCTTTCTTCAGGGTTTGTGTAACCCCTTCGGCGATGATCTGATATGCTATTTCCCTGGCCAATAGTTTATCAGGGATGTATAGAGGAAGAACGTGGGGCTTGGCTTGACTGCCAAAAACTCTGATATAAGTGAACTTTTCCTCCCCAAACCAACTCCCTATGGAATTTAAATCCACCCCTGCTTGGTAAGAGATTTTAGGAGCAGTCTTATTGAAAATAGAATAATGAATGGGCAACATGAAACCGTTGCAGATTTGATACAAATGGTGTTTGTAGTTGGTTTTCCACAACATTTTATGGTATATGTAGACGGGTGCGGGGCCTTGCGATGTCCACCTCCATTTGATCACAGGAAATTCAGAATTAAAACACAAGACATCTAATACATAGGCACTATAATAAAGTGGGGGAATGAACCTTTCAGTGATGCGGGACTTGAATCTGAAATCAAGAATTGTAGAAGCTAACTTATCGGACAGTATATCTGCCCAATCCATTATTTCACCACTACATGCCGCCTCCATTAAGGGGACCATTTCTATGATAAAATTGGCGGAATCATGTAATCCCCACAATCTGCACATCATTTTCCCAGCATAGCAATAAGGAGAGCATAGAGAATCGACCGAGTACTTACCCGAAGATTCGTGCTTGTGCTTTGCTGGATTTTGTCTCCAACCTCGAATGGGTTCGGATTCAGTCTCATTCTTAGCTCGGAATTTCTCTAGGAATGCTGTGTTATACTTCTTCTCTGCCTCCGGCAAATGATATATTTGCCTTAAATCCTCGGCTCGGAAGGAACCAAAAATTCTCCCATCTGTGGTGCTGAAAGTTCTGTCGGTAATCGGGATTTATTAAATCGCCCATCTAACCACATCTGTATATGGGATGATTTGCTCCCAGGCCGCTATTCGATGAAGAAAAGAGTTGGCTAAATCTCTCAGATTAGCCTCGGATTTGCTAGTGCTGTCGGCTGAGACTTGTATTGCTGTCACCCTTGGCTCTTCGGCTTCAATCAGGTTATAGGTGCCTTGCCAAGTAGTTCTGACAAGTCCTAGGCATGTAGTGTCTGAAATTAGCCCTTTCTTTTTATTTCTTGGATCAACAACAGGTTTCCCTATGGCCGGCGAAGCGGAAGCCATCGTGGTTTTCTTGGACTTCTTCCCCATTCTGGTTAAATCTGTTTCTGTGGAAGAATTCTGAACAGAGATGATAATGGACGTAATACAGAAAATGATAACGTAAATCGAATAGACTAAGATATATATTGATGAATGCATGGCAAACGATTGACTTAAGGTGGCCTCGAATAAAATCTGTAAAAAGATCGCAGACTTACTGTTTCATTAAATGGCCATTAAGACCTGTCAATCCTATCAATGCCCGTCAATTCGATTAATGGCCGAATGATTTATTTGAAGCATGCCTTGGGTATTTTGGCAATTGAGCGTGGATGAATGGCTCTTCGAAAGATAAGGCCTTAAATACGAATAAATCGTAATAAACCCGCTTTTAAGATTTTCTTTGAAAATTGCGTTTTTTCCTTTATCGCAATCGGGCGTCGGGGGAAATCATAAATCATTATATTGGTTCCATTTGAAATCCCTGATCACTGATAGCGATATCGCATCGTGTTGGGAGTAGCGAGTGGGGAAGTTAAAAAGGCGTGCATAGTCGATTGCTGATTGCCGATAGCGATTTCGCATCGGATCGGAGCAAGAGGGAGCTTTATTGCGTTAATTCATTATCACCGATATCCGATAGCGATATTGCATGACATTGGAGATTAAGGGGCTTTAATTGCGCCAATTCATTTATTGCCGATACTCGATAACGATTTCGCATCAGAGAAAACCAATATGTCCTCAGGTTGTGTTCCCTTTGTCATTGCGATATGCGATCTTGCGATCGCTTTATCGCAATGACAAAAGATTAATTATTTATGTTAATGCTTTTGATTGGTTTATTGAAAAGGCTTTTTTGGTAATGTTTTATTTTATCTTTTCGGGCCTTTTTGAATAGAACTAAGTTGATACCAATTAAAACCAAAATTAAAAAGGAACCCATTTCATATTATGGTTTTGGGATAATAATGATATGAAATGGGGGGTTGTTGTAGGGCACAACAGACCCCTACCCTATCCATCTCAGCCATAAATAAATTTGGGAATATCATTATATACCCCATTTTTATAAAATATGCCATGCTATTATGTTGCAATTGCATCAATTAATTTTCAATAAGAAAGCCCTCGCTACAGACCTTCTCATTGTCGGAAAATATTTTGTTGAAGAATGGTTCACATATATCAGGGTTTTTGGTAGTACAGAAGACCCACATATCCTCCCTTAATATGTCTTTGATAAATTTTTAGCAAGAGAAATATCCCACCAGACGTGGGAAAAGTCTTGACCAAAGTCCTGAAAGAAAGCAAGAAGCTATTATGGCCATCTTTTCCTATTAGGTGTGATTCCTTTTCATTAGCAAATTTTAACCATGCAATAAAGGAGTTAGTAAGCCTAGAAAGCCTTAGGCTCCATACTTTTCCCAAAGGCAATTTGATCCAGACAATATAGCATATAAAATCACTATTGTAGTAAAGATCAAGCCTTATAACCATGAGGCTAATGATTTTGAATACCTTTTATAGTCAGCTCAATCCTTCAAACAATCATTTGAATGGGCAAGGAATAATCTGAGTCCTAAAGGTTTTGAAAGCTTTCAGGAGTTTAGAAACAAAACACTCGAGGTAATCCCACTACATTTGTTAAAAATCGAGGACAAGCCTACACCCAGTGTGACTTTCAACAATGACGGGCTTGATTCTCACATAGAGTCTCAATTAGATACAATGAAAGCACTAGATACAGGGAAGACACAAAACATTGAGAATATAGAAAAATGCAGCAAGAAGTTAGTTGAAAAGCAGGTTATGAGCACCCCACCTAAAGATATATGTTCAGAGATTAAAAGCAACAATTTGGAGCAGGAGTGGGATCAATACAATAAGAAACTACAAGACACTCCCAAGACAACAGATACCTAGGAAACTATGGAGTATCAAACTCCTTTGCATATTCAGAAAAATACAAAGTTTGAACCAATGGATGAGCAAGCGACAACATCTCAGCAGACTAAAATCATTCCCACTCTACCCACATCAGAAATTTTCTTAAAGGTGATTGAAATCCCTCTTCTTGATGTCTTCTACAGCTTGTTGCACAAGGCTGTAGTAAGGAGATAGAGGAAAAGGAGAAGGATAGAAACAACTAATCTTCTACCTGGTAGTGATTCGATGGACATAGATTGGAAGGACATCCTTTCCAACCCAGCTAAAAACTTGACTAGATTTTCATTGTTTACAGGAGCGTATGCAACTGCCACCATGGACAAAGCTACCGAGATATTTGTTTTGTTGAAGGAAAAGGAAGAGAAGATTGCATAGCTCGAGCAACAACTCCAAATAGAGAAGTTAGGTAGGCCATTGAGCAATTGGCCCAATTGTAACAATGCATGGAGGTGCCAAAGATAAGCCATGAAGCAAACATATCAGCCAAAAACATGCAACTCCAAGACTTGCAGCAAGCCATGGAAAGATATAAGGATGTTCCTATTGTCGAGGAATTCATCAAAGAGGTGTTAGAGCTAAATTATCTCTTATTAAAAAAACAAGAACAATTTTTCCAAAAGATGTCACATATCACTCCTTATCTAATCACTAGTGACCAACTAACGGATAAAGAGATTGACTAGAGAATTGAGTTTACTGATCTAAACGCAAGAATCTCCGAGTTTTCATTGAATGACAAGAAACAAAATAGGGAAGGAAATCTAACTTGCTTGAGATCGAGGAGACACACAAGGATATTATTTTCATGGATTATGATGCAAGGATCAAACAAGATGAACTAGTAGTGGCAAGAGTGTTCGGGGTATCAAAGAACATAGTAAAGGCAATAAACCATACTTTGTTTTCCACCAACCTGGTGAAGGAAGGAAACCTGAAAGAACTTCTTGATCTAAATGACTTTCATAAAATATGGAAGGAAAGAGTAGAAACTCAAAGGGAAGCAATCACAAAATTAGCAAAGAAATATTGAGAGTCATATTGGAAATACCTCATCAAGCTACACAGTCAAATCATGACCCTTAACTACTCACTCCATTCAACTCAGCGGGTGCTTCCACCTCTCATAGATGCAATTTTCGTAGGACAGGTCAGAACACAGTTTGGGGCACCTCCTCAAGTCAAATTGATGCCCGATATGCGATTTGAAAGACAAGCTAGCAGACATCAAATCATTATCATAGCCTTTGCTTATTAAGTCACTTTTTATTTTTAGAGTTAGTTAACTAGTTAGGAGGAAGGTTGTTTGAAACCTCCTAAAATTTTTGTATGATATATTTTTGAACATTAGTTAGAATATTATTTATACCCTTATGCATTTAGAGAAGGGTCCATAATTTTATCAAAAGCATTTGCAAAGAATGCACTATTGTAAGTTTGTGAATGCTTTGGTGAAATTATGGAACATGATTGTTTCTTTTAAATATCATACTATTTTCCTTTGTTGATGCACTTTTGTATACTTGGAAGATAATTTGATCTAAAGAAAGGAGTTGATTTGTGTCATTAGTCAAATGAGCAGAACTTCACATATATGGTGCTTCTATCTTGTATGATTAGTCCTGTTTCTGTTTAATTAGTGACAACACTTTATTTTCATGAATTGGATATGAGATATGTTTTTTTTGTTAAGCATTAATTTCACTATTGTATGATGCCTAGCTGAGATTATTTATTTTCACACACACACACACACATATATCATCATCACATATGTGATATATTTCATACATTTCTTTGACTAACTATTTAGTCAAAGAAGTTATCTTTACATGTTATCATCTCTGTTTTATGCGTGATTGATCTTTATTATCACATGTCAAGCATATATCTTTGTAGATCGTATATTATATAAAAATGCCTGGGTTTATATTAGATTAAGTTAGGTAGAGATTTGCATGATAGAATAGGGCATTTCGATATCATTATTCTATTTCAATCATCCGAAAAACCACCCACTCTCATTTTAAAACCCATTCTAGGAAACTAGTCCCATCATCCCCAGATGGAGCCACCACTTAAACGGAAAAAGGGTTGTCTTAAGGTCTGGACCGAGTGGTTACCCCCCATGTTGGAGCAGCAGAAATCTGATGCTTCAACAGTTCTATGGGTTAACTTCTAGTATCATTTGTAATAGGCTAATGGTTTACAACTATGGCTATTAATATGAATGTTTATGTTATTAATATTCCATGGAATTTTTGTTTATGGCAATGATTAGGTCTTGTATGGAACTGTTAGCCACCACCTGTGGGTACTGTATATAGGAGAATTGTTTTGTCCTAGATGGTCCTCAGCCAATAGCTAATAGCCCCTTGCAGCCATCAGATAGCTTAATGTGCCATTTTCTACACCACCTGAGCCATCCATGCGGTCCCTTGACTACTTGTCATGAATGCTTGTTTGAACATGGGCTTCCCAACCCAAAAGGTATGGCTTTTCATTGGCACAGTTGAGTAATTTTCCTTACTTGTCATGGGAACTTTTGGCCATGAATTGGTGGGGGGATTTCAATGGAAGAGTGTTCTAGGCTTGTATGATTGTATCCATTGCTCAATTTCATGGTTACTCTTGTATCCTAGTCCCATGGGATCTCCTTTACTGGACTTTAGATTTAGGGATGGCACTACATGAGAAATATCAAATTTGGTTACGTGGTCTTAGTTCTCGATACCTCCTACAATACTCCCCTTCCACTCATTTTAGTCCTATTCATGTATCTTCCCATCCGGGTCCATATGTGTCCACTGGGTCCACATGGGCTTAACCTCCCCCTCCCCTTGTCGACTCCTTGGGTCGAGCTTGGAAGGATGCCCTGAAGGTTGATGCAACTAAAAATAAAATAAAAAGAATAATTTAGCCACTCTCAACAAGAAATGTACCACAAAATGCAAAAGATGGTCAGGACTTGCAAATTTAGCACGTGGGAAAAAATCGAACATGAGATCTACCACTTGTCCATGACCATCACAATGGTTCCTAGCGACCCTATATGAGCCCCCTCCATCATTAAGACCCATGATTGTACCAACCCTTGGTTAGTTATGAATTGCCACACCTTAAGGGGGTATCCAATGCTACATGTTACACATCATGCTCTCCCTCCCCTGGAGCCTCGAGCAGTTATGAAGAAAAATTAATCAAAGGAAAAAGGCATATGATTAAGGGTGGAAAAACAAAGGTCGGGGCAACTCATGTACCATGATTTTCTCCCTCCTACATTCATCTACCTAGCTATGGGCTTCCCTTATTATAACTACCCGTGCACCTTGACTTGTGGACTAGATGATTCCCCTAATCTCCACTCCATTCTATTACTATATCATTTGCCACCTACACCTTGAGGAATGTACCATGGACCTGTCACCACCTTTAGAGGTTGAAACCTCCTAATAGGGTCTTTGGTTAACCCCCTATTGAGCTTGGAGTCACTTGTACATGCCAAAACCCACTACGGAAGGGCACGCCACCACGAAGTGCCCCATTGATCTCATGAATTGTAAGATTTATTACTTGATTATTCTAATGACTTTTGTATTAGAGGCAAAGAGGATGCATTGGATACTATGCAAGATTGTAGGTGGCTATTCTTTTAGGGCTTGGTTTTCCTATACAGGGTCCTATCCCTCCATAAGGCCCCTTTGACACTCATGAATTTCTCATGTTCCACCTTTTGGATGATGATGATGCACCTAGTTCACCAAGCCCAACTAAGCTTACAGTTGCACCATATGCTTGGCATATCTTCTAGGACGTCTCTTGCTACAGAGGGAGGGATTATGTCATTACTCCACCCTTACATATGGTCTACAAGCATATTTGATCCATTTGGAGACCCATGAGGATGTCCTTGTGCTCCCACACCCACTTGGGAGCACCACAGGTTATTTCTTGGAAAACAAGGGGCCAACCCCTTGTCCATTATGTTTGGAGTCCATTTCTACATCATGGCACCCCTTGGACTTGATTTGGCCTTCTCAATGGCATAGAAATTCATTATGATGATCATTCTACCCTCGTGAAAGGATTATCGTTACATTATTGAGATATTTAGTGGGCTTGTCACCAAAATTTTTGTTATTATGCCCATTATTTTATTTTAAGGTATTAATTAGGCCAATTTAGCTAAATCAAAATCATTAGAGAGTGTATAAATATAAGCGAGATCATTCATTTTGATCATCATCACATGGATTAGGTTGTTCTCTCTTGTCATATTTTTGCTATTCCTTTTTGGAGGACGAATTTTGGATGATATGAATGAATTTTGATGTTTGGATCTTCTATCTCTTGCCTTGGAGCTTCACTATTGGCATAATATGATGTTGGATATACTATTTTACACATGTAAGTGATATTTTCATGTATATTCTTGTTATTTACTTCAATACATGCATATTGATGGGATTTTTGCTATACTAGGTTTGCAATTTATTGCTTTTCTTATGTGAAATCGTGGAAAAATTAGTCTTTTATAGATTTGCATCATTTCATGTGTCATGTGTGAATGTGAAAATGTTCCTAGAGATAGTTTTTATTGAACACATCTTGATAAGTCATCAATTATTGCACTTTGAAGTATAAATTCTTCTAGCATCTTCTCTCATGCCATTATTGCCATGCGAAGTTGTCTAGGAGGCTTCGTGATTGGGTGAAGTTCCTCTAATTCATAAATTTCATCTTGATGCCATATTCCCCAAAGGAGTAGTTATTGATCCTTCCATAGGTGAACAACTTAAAATAGAATTCCTCTCACCTTCCCTTCTTTTCTAGGTCTATCCTCCATAGATCAAACAAGGCCTCACTTTTCTCACGATTTAGCCATCAAAAGAATCTAATCTCTTGCCCAAATATGTAATAATGTGTCCTTAAGAACCCCTTAAAATTTCACAAGATTTTGATGGTGTGATATTGAGATATGACAAGCCCTAGCTCGAACACCAATTATTTCCCTTTGTTTCCCATTGACTAGTGACCTCATTGGGATCATAGCATTAAATCATCAAAATAAGATTCTTTATTTGATCCTCTTCCTTTTCCCAATTAGGTCAAGCACATCCTTGACTAATCAACTCTATATACTTGACCTAATTTTGGGTCCACTTGGTCCTTTGTGGTCCCACAATTTGTTGACTCCAATTCCACAAAGAGCACTTAGAAGTCAAGCATCCATAAGGCCTTTTGAGACTAGGGGTGTTGGGTCCCTATAATACTAGTGATTACCCCATTAATATTGTAGTTGTACCCCTTATTAATATTGTTGTGCCCCTATTGCCCCCATATTGTTATCATTGTGCCCCATAGAATCCCTCTATTGTTATTTTTGTGGCTTTATATTATTATTATTAGGTCGGCTGGATTATATTGTGACTCCTTAGACTCCTATATATAGAAAGGAGGTTTTTGTCATTTGAATCATCAAATAATTGTTCATTTATGTAATGTAAAGGAGGTTGCCTCCTCGAAGAGGCTGGATTTTAAGGCATAGATCTATATTTTCTATATTTTTCTTGAGTTGGTTTCATAACGTTTGGTATTAGAGCTTTGGGTTCTAGGGTTTCACTGCTCCAAGCAGGTCATCATGGCATTTTCGCTATAAATTGTTTTTCTGTGATGTTTCAGAAGCTAAAAAAACCCATTTGAGAAGACATCACACTAAATCTTGGGTCCGAATTTCAGAGCTTTTTGCGCTATATTTGCGGAGATATGATATGCGGAAGTTGGTCTTTATGTAGACTCCTGAATTACATTCCAAACAGGTGACCTGGGGAAAATCATCATAACTTTTTCTCTAAGAATTGGATTGAAATTTTATAAGGTACAGAAAGAGGATGGACTATAGTTTCTTTTGTATATTTTTTAGAGTCAAAGGTCGAAACAGTGACTCGTGGCACGTCATACAAGTTCACTCTACTGAACTAGTCTATAATTGGGTCACTGTGGGAGATTTCGCATAAATCTTCCTTGGAGAATCCAATTTGGATCAGACTGGTGGCATTGGAAAGAGGACACAGAGAGCTACCATAGGTTGCAATTTCAGAACTGGATGATCTGAAAGTACAAAGATACATCAGAGGCAATATCGAGCTCCTACAAAGTAAAAAAAAGGTGAGTAGATTCTTTTAAATTTTTGCTTAAGATTGGTTTGAAAATTTATTTTGAAGGAATTCAAAGGACTAGTAGAGCATTATTATTGGTAACTGATGTCCCGAGGAAAGAAAATGTAACACCTAGTAAGGAACCTGAAAGCTCTAGCATGACTGATGAAGAAGAAGAAGAAATTCTATACAATATATCAAAATTACAAGAACAAGTGCAACAAGTATCACTTGCACAAAAAGCAACATAATCTAAGATGGATGGTTTAAGGAAAGATGTAGAAGCTAAGATGGATGGTTTAAAGAAATTTGTAGAAGCTAAGATGGATTGTTTAAAGAAAGGCATAGAAGCTAAGATGGATGGCATCGAAGCTAAGATGGATGGCATGGATGCTAAAATTGATGGCATGGATGATAAGATGGAAGAATTGAAGATAAATATGAATAAGTTGCTACAAGAAATGGTCACTAATGGTGAAAGGGTAGTAAAGGAAACTCATGATGACAACAAAAGAAATGTTAATCATGATTCCATAGACTCTATGTTGGATTGAAGACTCACCATATTCCAAAAATCAATATGAGGAAGTTTGATGGCAAGGATCCCGCAACATGGATATTACAGATGGAGCAATTTTTGATCTCAATAATGTGCAAAACAACACAAAAGGTACATATTGCAACTTTATATTGGGAACCAAATCAGTTTGTATGGTATCAATGGCTTTGCTCTCGTAAAAAAATTATCACCTGGGCAATTTTTACAGAAGAATTGATAGCACATTATGAGGATACAAAAAGCAACACTTTTTTTAGCCAATTGATAAGTCTCAAACAAAAGGGTTCAATAATGGAGCACATTGAGGAGTTCCAAAAACTGAACATAAGGGTAAAAGATATCCAGAGGAGCATAGGATTGATGTGTTCATAGGGTCTTTAAAGGATAATATCCAACATGATGTCCGCCTTTGGGAACCTGATTCATTAGAGAAGGCATTCAGGTTAGCAAGAAAAATGGAAAGCAAAAT
>APFE031064300.1:27759-85502 GCA_000404065.3 Pinus taeda
TATTGTTATTACTGTGCCCCATAGAATCCCTCCATTGTTATTTTTGTGGCTTTATATTATTATTGTTAGGTCGACTAGGTTATACGGTGACTCCTTAGACTCCTATATATATAAAGGAGGTTTTTTCATTTGAATCATCAAAGAATTGTTCATTTATGTAATGTAAAGGAGGTTGCCCCCTCAAAGAGGCTGAAATTTAAGGCATATATCTATCTTTTCTATCTTTTTCTTGAGTTGGTTTCATAACAAGGGGATACCTTGACAAAGAATACTCTCAAACCATATCCTCAAATACCCTCTTAGCCATTCTTAGAGAGCCCATGACCTTTATTCTAAAGGAAACTACCCATTTAGTTGAGTCTCTCTTGTGGATAGGCATAGGAATCACTTCCTTATCTTATCATTGATCATATATTCTCATGATTCCTCATATACTGGGACTCCTCCCATCGGTGAAAGTATGTAAAGCGAAATGAGCCTTACTATGAGGTGACAGTGGGATATCGCTCCATTGTTTCCCTTAACTTTTTAGTTTCTCTACAGGAACCCCTCCTAAGACCCCTACTAGCTTGAGAGGTAACATTTTGGCACCGTTGTCAGGGAGGAAGAATGTTCTCCTCCTTAGTGACTCATTGATGAATTTATTCATCGATGACATTTCAAATATTCCTTTGGTGACTCCATTTCAAATATTCCTTTGGTGACTCCATTCATTGTCAATACCCCTAGTTTGATCGAAGGTGACAACATTCCTACTATAACTAGGGTTGCTGGAAAAAGGGGAGAACAAACTCCATCACCTGTTAGAACCACCCTTCTCCTTAAATTTGAAAAGGTCAGTGATCTTACCCCAAATATGGAATCTTGTTTTACACTGACCCCAAGCAAGGCCAACCCAAAATGACCAAAAGTGAAAGGCATTTGGTTAGTGTCTTTTCCCCTTTGAAATTGAGTGATGAACCAAAAACTTTACTGGGGAAGAACAATAACTGGATGCCCAAGTTCAAATGTGATGCTACCATAAGTGCCCGTGACTTTTTTAAAGAGTTCTATTAGAACATGTCTCCTAGGTTCATATTTGATGAGGATCGACTCATGATTCTTTTCTGTCTCTTGAAGGAAAATTGAGGGAATGATACCTTAGTCTTCTCCCAATATGCATAGAAGACTCTGACTGATTTGAGGACATGTGCATGAGAAGATGGTCATGTAATGCAGAAGGAACCTTTAACATTAATAAGTTTTACAAAATAACTAGGTGAAGGGAATACATCTGAGAATTCATCCAAAAATTTGATAGGGTAGTTAAGAATATCCCCGACCATTTGAAGCCCCATGATGCTAATATTTCTAGATTTTAGAAATCTGTGGTTCATTTCTTTTGAGTTACCTTTCAGAGAATCCACAATAATAACCATATTCTGTCAACGTTTCAAATCCCAACATGAATCCATCATCAGGATAATTTCTGAATGATGGTAGTAGAAGAGCTAAATGAGAGGTTAAATAGTTATGAGATGATTTGATTTAAGCATGAGATGAAGGTCGACTTTATAGTTTAAAATAATAATTATTATTATCCACACTTTTTAAAGTTTTTTGTTGTAATTTTCAATAATTTTTGAAGAGGCTAATAATAATTTAGAAATTAATTACTTAATTAAAATATTATAATAATAATTAAAAACTATTTATTATTAAATCTTATTCCTAATAGAAATAATTAGCTGATTAATAGATCTTCATAATTAAATGCTAATCTTAATATAAATATAAATAAATTCTTAATAATATTCTTAATTAAAGCTATGAGTGGCCACCTAACTTAATATTATAAGATCTATTAATCAATTAATAAACTAACTGATTAAGTACTTAGAATAAGAATAGTATTAGTAATAAATATTTATAATAATGATTACTATTATTAATTATTATTATTATTATTAAACATTTATATTAAGAATTAGAATTTAATTATGAAGATCTATTAAATCATAAATAATTATTTCTCTTAGGAATATCATTGAATAATAAATAGTTTTTAATTATTATTATAGCATTTTTAATTAATTAGTTTAATTTTAAATTATTATTAACCTCTTAAAAAATGATTAAAAATTACAATAAAAAACTTTAAAAAGTGTAGATAGTAATAGCTATTATTATTTTAAATTAAAAATCCGACCTTCATCTCATCCTTAAATCAAATCATCTCATAACTATTTAACTTCTCATTTAGCTCTTCTACTATCATCATTCAGAAATTGTCCCGATGATGGATCCCAATTGAGATTTGAAACGTTGACAGAATATGATGCTAATATTATCGACGAATTCATCAAAGCTATGAGTGGCTACATAACTTATGCATTAAGGGACAACAAACCTTTAACCTTGGATGTGGATAAAGATATAATAATGGAAGTTGAGGAAAATTTATGAATATCCAGAATGGATTCTAATGACTACCCCAAAGCTAAAGAAGAGGTCAAGAAGGAAAAATGTAAATATCAACACAAAGAAACCCTTCTAGTGTTCCTCAAGAAAATGGAAAATCTTAGTGAGGAAATGAACTCATGAGATAGGCTCTACATGAACAAGCACACTGCCTTGGAAAGGGCTTAAAAGTCTAGCTATAACCCAAAAGGGAAGTCTTTTCTTGAAAAACAAAATGAAGAAGACAAGCCAAGCTCATATCAAGTCCCCAACACTTTAGCTCCAAGGTGAGCAAGATTCATCTTATGAAGATGAGAAAAGTGATGAGGATGACAGTGATGATGAAGAAGTAAATGATAAAACTAACATATAGAATCCAAAGTATTAAACATTTTGCTTGGGGATTCATATAATCACCTTCCCATTAGTGCGGTCACCTCCAAAGAAGAAAAGGAAGAGAAAATCCTCAATGTTGATAATAGTGGAAGATTTAAAGGGGTCCAATATTCATGAAAGTATGACAATAAAGACCCCACAACCTCCAAGTAACGAAAAAAAGACGAGTCAATTCCCAATAAGGTCCCTTGTAAATAACCTCTCCCTAAAGATTCCTATAATAAGGATCCTCCAAAGAAGGCCAATCCCAAAAAGGATCCTTGAAATAAATATACGATAAAGGAAAAGGATAAGGACATAGAGGTTGTACTTGACATTGGTCTAGAGAATGTTATAGGGAAAATGATTGTGCCGGTCCCATTAAAGGAGATTGTAAAACTTCCGTGAAAACAATGGAAAAATAAGAAATCCCTAGGCTTTGAGGAGGAAGAATTACCAAAAGAGTTGCAAAACATTCACCTTCCTGACTTAAACTCGAGACATGATCCATTCATACTTACCTTAGCCATAAATGACATTCCATTACAAAATTGTATGTTGGATCCAACGACTTTTGCAAACATCATGCCACTTAAAGGTCATGAAGCAATTGGATCTTAGCATCACTCGAAGGTATAAAGATGTTTGTGGTTTCAACTCCAAACCTGTCAAAGTAGAAGGCCTCATAAAAGACCTTAAGGTTTCCCTATATATGAACCCTGATATTTCATTTCTTATGGATGTTGTTGTTATAGATATCCCTGATGTATGGGGGATGTTATTATCGAGTAAATGGGGAGCCACTATTGGAGGTCATCTCCAAATGGACCTATCATGTGCCACCACTCTGCACACTGATGGTACCCCCTTCATGATTTATAGGGAGCCTTCGTACCCTACTCACGTGGTTAAGACAAGACCGATTCCATATTACAAAGCACATGAGATAGAAAAACCTTCCCCCATTCTCCCTTCACAAGAAGTCCATATCATCAAGCGAAGAAATCACAAAGAAAACAAAAAGTGGAAGCCTAAAAGGGAATACGAAGTTGGGGATGTGGTCTTCGTAGATTAAAATCCAATGCCCATTAATATTCCTGGGAAAGTTGGAGAGGATTATTATTACATTTCCAAACTAAATGACGAACTTTGGCCACAACTAGTCAAATTAAGTCGTATTACACCTTCCCTTGATACTTGACATTGTATTATATGCATGTTAGATTTGGATGCATTGCATAATGATTTAATCATTAGAACTAACGTCATATGATATCTTCATGGTAGATTAGTTGCATTTAGATTATAATTTCACTTTACTTTCCTGTTGATTTTTTTTTACAGCTTAATACTAAGCATGGGTGATCATAAGACACCAAAAAAACATGTTGCCCCATGTCCTTGATATTCTATATGTGTAAGTAACAAGTCTACAATAAAAAGAGATTTCTAGTGTTCTCATGACCTCCCATTAGAGTAGCTTCATGAACTTTTTGAGATCTCATGTCCTAATTGGAGCTAGATGTTACCCACCACCTGTGGTTAGTGTATATAGGAGAAAATGTTTCTTCTAGATTGTACTCATCTGACAGCTAGCAACCCCTTGCAACCATTAGATATCTCAGTGTGCCATTGTATTTGCCACCTGATATAGCCATATGGTTCCTCAACCACTTGTCATGAATGTATGTTTGAAGGTGTGTCTCCTGACCCCAAAGGTATGGATTTTCATTGGTATAGTTGAGTAATTTCCTTGTCATGGGAACTTTTTGGCATGGATTGGTGGGGTATTTGGTGGAAAGAGTGGTCTAGGCTTGTATTCTTGTCTCCATTGCCTGATTTCATGGTTACCCTAGTTTCCTAGTCATGTGGGATCTCCTTTACTGGCCATTAGCTATAGGGATGGCACTACGTGAGAAATTCATATTTTGGTTGTGTGGTCTCGCTTCTTGATACCACCTACATTACTCCCATTCCACTCATTTTATCCTTATTCATCTTTCCTCCCATTTGGGTCCACATGTGTCCACTGGGTCCACATGGGGTTAGATTCCCCCTCCACTTGTCCATTCATTAGTCGGGCTTGGAACAATGCCTTGAATGTTGATGCAGCTAAAAGGAAAAGAAAAAGCATAATTTTTCCATTATCAATAGGAAATGTACCACAAAATGAAAAAGATGGTTGGGAGATACAAATTCAGAATGTGGGAAAAATCTGAACATGAGTTCTACCCCTTATCCATGGCCATCACCCTAGTTCCTATGGGCCCTACATGCACCCCCTCCATTATTAAGGAACCAATGATTGTACCAATCCCTACTGGGTGATGAAATTCCCCACCTTAAGGGGGTATCCATTACTACATATTACATATCATGCTCTCCATCCCCTGGAGCCTCGAGTAGTTATGAAGAAAAATAAATCAAAGGAAGAAGGTATATGAAGAAGGGTGGAAAAAAAAAGGCTGGGGAAACTCATGTACCATGATTTTGTCCCTCCTACATTCATACAGCCATGTGTGGGCTTCCCTTAATATAGTTACCCTTTCATATTAACTTGTGGTTTGGATGATTCCCTTGATCCCCACTCCACTCCATTACATTACTATATCATTTTCCACCTACCACTTGAGGGATGTACCATAGACATGTAACCCCATTTAGAGGATGAAACCACCTAATAGGTGTTGGAAAATCCAAGGAGTTGGTCGTTAATTGATTTCCCTTATTATGACATTAATTTGTGAGGTTCTTGTTATTATTATTAGATATTTCGATTTATCTTTTCTTATAATCAAGACTAATGCCAAACAATAAATAGAAGAGGACACGATGTAGGCATGCTGCCAGGGAAACTCACCCTAAGGGGAAACCCAGTCACAAATTATTCCTTCACTAGATTCAAAAGATGAGACAATCAAGACCCTTACAAATCGAGACTACTTCCATCAAGTCATCCTTCTTTCACTATGTTGTTGTAGTTGGACTGAGATCTTCACCACTGAGGTTACACTAAGACCTATGATAACAATAGTACCGAAATTCTTACTGAGATTTCACTGATACTGTGACACTATGGTGAGCCTTCATCACTATGTTATCACCAAAATAAGATAGTACTGAACCAGGATAGTAGCAATATTGTGATGGCACCAAAATCATGATCATTGTAATAGCCCGAAATTGACACTACAATAGTAGGAAGCTTCTACTTTGATATGGCATTGAAACTCCCTTCTGAGATCCGAACTTATCACTATAAAGATACTGAAATACACATCTTTGAAATCATATCTGAACTGTTATGAGTTGATGTAATGCAAATTTCCCAGGTTTGTATACATAGTGGTGTGTCCATAGTAAATGAGATGACATGATCATCATGAATAATTGTGTCTCTATTTTATGATTAAGCTTACTTGAGTCTGCTAATTGAAGTCGACTTGTGGATAGCCTATTTGAAGCTGAATTTAATACTTCAAGTTAGTGACTTGCTAAAGAGGATGACTTGATGGAGGAGTCTTTGACCCAAAAATAAATGAATTTGACAATATCCTAAAGCCTAAAATGGAGGCTTGACCTATAATTGACCCAAGCATGAAACCCATGCTTTAATAAGTCAATTCAAAATAGTAATAATATTATTTTCACTTTCTTTTGACAAATATTTTGACTTTTCAAGTATAATAATGAAGACTGAACCTAGTTACATTTTCCAACACACCCTCTTAACTAGGGAGGTATTCATATTTACACATAATCAAAGAGGTACATTGAATATCTCAACACATCATCTATGAATAATTTTAGGCACCGCAATGCCACAAAATGGATTTCTGAGCAGGGAAATCTATCTGGTTGGGACTAAGATGGACTCAAGCTTTCAGCCTCTCTTGGTATCATCAAGCTTACTTTCTAACCATCAACCCAAAAATTGAGGTGCATGTCAGATATCAATGACCAATGCCTTCATTCCAACTTCGATACCTAGACATCAACACAAAGTGTCGACTAGATGTCTTCCCAGGAAATGCTTCACTCACAAATCCTCTCCTTGATCCATCAGATCAAGGACAACAAATCTCTCCTGATCAAATTTATCAGTAACCAACAAGCTACAAAACTAATCCGAATTGGATCCATAAAAGACTGTCAAGAAACGATGATTGTATCGGGACGAAACAAATCTTTAAAGAATCCAAAACAGCATCAAAAACACCCTAAACTAGTGGCAATGGCAGCTAGCGTGGAACGATGAGGACCTTGGTCAAAGCGCATTGACCGAGGCCCATGGAGACTGTGCAGGAGGTCAAAGTAGCCCCTGGGAGCCCCATACCGGGAAAAGGAGGTGATTTTCGATGCGCGACACTGGGCAAACAGGGCCAAAATGGAGGAGCCTTAAGCACTCGGTCGAGTTGGGAGCTGGAGAACCGCGAGGGAGGAAATGAAAAGCACTAATCGTACAAGATGGGACCTGCACTCTGGAAAACCATTGGCATTGATCGAGGCACCCTCAAACGGTAAACAGTTTTGGAGAAAGCAGAGCAATCCCACTCAACAATCGACACGCGGCGGTGGAGGTGAGATAAAATCACCGTTGATCACACATTATCGGTCAAGCAAGTCAACTGCGTGAAACGTGCGTATGACATTGGATCTGAAGGAGCCCAGATTAGATGGCTGAGATTGCACCTGATGGAGGAAGTGGAATCGACAAGGAATTAAGCCGCGTTTTGAAGGGGTTTGGAATCCATTGACTGCCATGATGGAGGAAGAACGCATCCATGACATAACTGAAGAAATGAACCTACGAGCAGGCTGGCACTATTCAGATGAGGACACGTGGCCACTCCCTGATCGTTCATGCTGATGCCAAATAGGGAACTCCAAGCACAGCTGCAGAAGGCAAATTGACAGAGGCGGAAGAGGAACCGAATAGGCATGGAAACGAATGGCTAAAAGCCATGAATAGAGATAGAATACATAGTCAAGTGGGAGTGAAGTCCGAGAGACGAGGGAAAAAAAGACAAGAATCCTGAGAGGAGGATGGAATACACAGAGAAGAAGGTAGTAAAGCAAGAGAAAAGCAGGAAGAGACAGAGGGTCAAGCTGACCAGGGGCAGCATCGAGCACCACCGAGCTTGAGAGATTCGAGCCACCCAATAGAGGGATCTATCTGGGTTGAGCACCACTATAGACTAGAAGGTCACAGAGCTAGTGGGAAGAAGAGACTGTGTACTCCAATGGCTTGGGGAATCCAAGAACCACCCTGCCATGCAAACCCTGCTTCAGGAGAACTCACATTGATTCCATGCATTGTAATTCTCTACTTAAGACACAATAAAACAAGGCCACCACTGAAAGTTGGACCGGAGACGTAGCCCTAGAGAATAGGGTGAACTCCTTATTAAAATTTCTTGTGTATTTGTGGTCGCTTTCTATATTTCTCTGTTGTCTTTCCATTTGAAATATCTGTGTATTGGAAATATGATTGATCCGTTTCTTAAATAACACAGAACACACACCAGCACATGAGTCTGTAATACCTTTTGTTTAATAAAACTTTAATTGATGTCACTCATAGGGTGAATATCAGATCAAAAACTTTCGAGAGATTTACCTTTACAAAAACAAACCCAATCAATAATATACTTTCTCATGTACATAATCAAATACAAACCTCCTGGGTATTCCAGACAATTTGATGTTTCTTCTCAAATTTCCACAGTAGGACTATCAATTGAATATTTGATAGAATATTCCTCAATCATACACTTTTATTTCCTACTTCATATGCAACAACATATTCTTCAGCCAGATCATGCTTTTATTCTTTCAACAACACCTCAAAATGCATTCTCCAATTTCTTTCTCTCACTCATGGCCTTCACTAAAAATTATGACTGTTAGTCTTGGTCTAGTGCATGACACATGAAGTAGAGAGCCATATTTGTCACTCCCTCTTAATCAGAGAGGATCTAATCATTCATGTACAAAGAATATTCTCAACCATCCTTTTATCCTAATGAGATTTCATCTAGGCTCCCTCTTGACTTAGGGACTTCTACTTCTGCTTTACAACATCAAATAATCTTTCATGGCTTCCATCCTTCTTATCAAAGTCAGTCATATATCATGCTTATCACATCAAATTTACTTACAATCATCTTCACCAACTTGAAGATGATGTACCTGCACAACTTCGATAACAAGTACAACCAAAATAATAGAATCATTAAGTTAGCCATATAAAAATATTATAACAACGAAACCATTTATAATTTAAAAACATAGTAAACAAGAGACTATATTTCAATACTTCAACTTCTTGCCCAGGTTTAGTTACAAACCTTAAATCACATTCATAACTCTTCAATCAAACTCATTATATCTAGGGTTTAAATATTCTTTCAACAACAAATTCCTTCATATAGAAAACCCTAGAAACAAATAAAATCAATGAATCTAACAACTTTCAGAATTCATATGTTATAATCCTCACTAATATTTCATACATATCCTATATTTCACACATGAGCTTCAACAATCAAAACTAATCAACATCATGACTAACATTTACTAGGGTTTGATATTTACGCTAGATTTTCTCATTTACACAATTTCAACAATCGCTATGTAGATTCATAGATTTTCTTATCACACATACTTAGAGAATTTTAACTACTACTAGGGTTTATCTACAAGACCCTATATTTTCAAAAAATCATCCTAGACCATCAAACTTTGACTAGGGCTTGTTTCCAAACCCCATGACTCATGATCATTAAAACTTAAGTCGACACATATATTTAGGGATTCATCACCATATCATAAGTACAACATATGCCATACAACATTAATATGTTAGACATATATCAACCTAGAACAAGCTAGGGTTTCAACCATATGGAGACATACCTAGGGTTTCAATCCTAGGAATCTAAATACATAACAAGGGTTTTGCTTATAGACCCAACCGAGCCCTAAATATCAGGGGTTTCCTAACATAACAAAGTAAACCCAGCTATACCAAAGATTTCAAAGGTTCAAGATCTCAGGCAAACATCATCCAATCTTAACAAGTTAGGTTTTTCATGATCATACCGAAATCCCAAATATGACATCATCAACAAAAACTTCAAATAACATTTCCCAATAACCCTAAGAAATTTTGGGGTTTCAAACATTGACATTATCATGCCCTTAGGGTTTTCTAGAGAACCTTTCTAGGGTTCTATAAGGACAATTAAGGATGTAAGGAAGGTATATTTATCAAGTGATGAATCAACCAAAACAAGAATCATTATGATTCAAGACATCTAGACATGACAATGTTAGTAATGTATTGCAAACTTCAAAAATAGGATGATCATGCCTTTAAGAGAATCTTTTAAGAAGTATAGTTTGAGACATACATGGAGATATTTCTTGGTAAAAACGATAAGGATTCCTTGAAGTGTTAAGCCATAATATTTTATACTTGTAGAACATACTTACAAGCACAACATGTGATACAAAAGACATAATTTAATTTCTTAAGTTAGATCTTCTACATAATCATGGAGGAGGGAATATTTTAAACATAAGTGGGACCTTTTACTTGATATCCTAGAAAACCCTAGAAGATAAGGATATAAGTTATCTATGGATTAGAATCTTTATCCTAGTCTAACTATAAGAAATAATATTTTATAAGAACATACATATATTGTGATTACATACCTCTAATTTGGTAACTATTGTAGTAACAATAGTTACTTGGTTCCTTGTACTCAGATCCTCAAATAGTCCTTTATTCAAGTTGGTTCCTTGGACTATCAATTTTATTTTCCCTAGGACAGAATTTGAATTCTTTATGTGATGATATAGTTCATTAAGGTGCCTTATTTTGTGCTTTGTTCTTGTGTTGGTTGATATTTCTTCATTGTGATAAAACTGAATTGAAATAACACCGAATTGACGAAGAATACTATCGAATGGGAGAAAAAATTGAACTGCAGGAGTATCTCACTGAACTATGGAATCAGAGAGATCATCTTTCTGCCCTATTTGAGCTCCTTGTACTGACAATGAAACATTTTATTCAAACTAGTTATCTTTGTTATTCTTCTTCAAGAGATCATATCACTTCAATGGCACTAAGTCAGAGATATTTGTCAATGTGGAGGCAACCCTAAAAAATTTCATCTTCCACTGATTATATTACACTAAAAAATCATCGAAATGCATCTACTATGACATTGAACCGAGGTCACTTAATTCCACTAAGATTCATATGAGCTTATATAGAAAAGTTATATCTTTATTGTGCCTTTACCAAAATGTCCATATTTTGATTTTGCCGAAAATGTTAAGACTCCATTCTGGAAAAGGTCTGATCTTCTTTCTCTTTCATATTTGATGTCTTCAATATTGTGAATGGACTAGATCACTAAAATATGGTGAATGGACTAGTTTCATCCTTTCAAGATACCTCAGAATATTAGCCCATTAATGTCCTTGGATCTTGATCTTGATCTTCAATGCAAACATATCTTTTCAATGAGAATACTTCAAAGCGATCTTCAAAATTCTCTTGACCATAACTCTGATACCATGTTGGAAATCCAAGGAGTTAGAAGTTAATTTATTTCCCATATTACGATATTAACTTGTGATGTTCTTGTCATTATTATTAGATCTTTCAATTTATCTTTTCTTAACATCAATACTAACGCCAAACAATAAATAGAAGAGGACATAATATGTAGGCATGCTGCAAGGGAAAAACCCCCTTGAGGGGAAATCCTAGTCACAAATTCTTCTTTCAAGTAGGTTCAAAAGATGAGACAACCAAGACCCTTACAACTCGATACTACCTCCATCAAGTTATCCTTGTTTCACCATGTCACTATAGTTGCACCAAGACTTCATCACTATTCATCACAAATTCATTACTGTAAAGATACTGAGATCTCCATGACTGGGTTATGATGAGCCTCATCATTGGGTAACTATATGGACCTTAATACACATCCAATCTTATTTAAATCAACTCTTCTCATAATTCCTTACATATTTTGATTATATTTTTCTTAATGAGATGAGTAAAAGTGAGATGTTATGCCTAGTGGACTGATGTGCATTGATTGTATGTTTTTTGAGAGCAAATAATGGCAATTTTGGCTAATTAAGGGTAGAAAATTGAATGAGACAAGGAGGAGAGATTTTAGGATATATATCCTCCTCATTTACTCCTCACTCATTCAAATATTCCTCCATCAAATCACACTAGCTTGGAGTTGCAAGTAGCCAAGTCATAAACATCAAAAGGCAGTCGAGCCAGTGACAGTTAGAGAGCCAATTCATCTTGAGCTTGGGAGCCGAGCCTCCCTATATTTAAGGATTTCATTGGAGACTTCAGTTGTATAAATAAGGAGGCCAAGACCCTCATTAGGATTCAATTTTTTGATTTAAAAACACTAAGAATTTTTCAAGTTCCAGACTTGTGGAAGATATTGTTATGTAATTTTATGATATGATAATGAGACTGAGCATTTCCTTGATACATCACTAAGTTGACTCAGAGGGTTGAAGCTCTTGGGTTAGGGCCCAACCCTAGCAGCAAAGGCTCCTCTCCTTGTATTTGTATGCTTAGTTGATTTCATAGATTAGTGGTTGAATTGTCTTTAGCATTATTTCATTGCAAGTAGTTGTGGATTTGATTAGTTTGCTTCCATTTGTGCATTGCTTTAGCAATAACTTAGGAAAATAAAGGAATAAAAAAAATATATTAGTAGGTGGATTTTGCCTCACTCCTCCCTTCAGGGACCATGGTTTGAGGAAAGAACTCATATGCAGCCCCAAAAAGATAGAATTTTGATTTCTCATGGAATTTAGGGTTTTCTGTTACTTAGGCCAACATTTTACTAGTTTTCAAGGATAGGATTTAATTGTCATTTTTGTTACCTTTAGCCTTACAGTAGATCTCATACAGGTTTCACATTATTCTGTAAGTTTTCCCATGCATGAAATAGGCAACTAGATAATGAAATTCTATTTTTCTTTAGTTAATCTTTCTTGTTTAACATGATTCAAGGATAAATGTCCGTAATTGATGTAGTGTAGGAATTTTAGTAGTGCAGAGAGATTTCATGACCATCAACCCTATCCTATCCTCATCCATCCATGGTTATCAATTTTTCCACTAAATCCCTCACCAAATTCATCATTCCATAAGAACATTTCTCCAAGCTTATTGAGAAAATCCAACCACCTCACAAATTTTGTTTGGAGCTTTGAAGGAGTCCTAGCCACCTCGTTGCCTCTTTTCTCCCAACATTCACCTTCTCTAAGCCCTACACTACCTTCCAAATCCATCGGCTTGCTCTCGGCCGGATCTTGTAGTAATACAGGGGACCCTATAGGAGCATTAGGACATCATGTAGGAGACATTACGACATCCTGTAGGTCGACCTGTAGTGGCCTGTTTTGAGGCCGAATTATGGAAAAAGCACCTAGAAAGATAGGAGGAGACCCCTACTTGCCTCCCAAGCCATTTGACCATTCACCATCACCCTTAATCCACCTACCTAATCACCAAGGGAAGTTAGCATTTACATTTTCACACAAAAAAGACAAAAACGAAGAAGAGTTATTATGTTCATTTACATGCACAACCGTAGAATGTTTGGATGTTTCAAATTGCATGCCTATGATTACACACATGTTAACTTAACATTCTTTTAAAGAAAAGCCTCTTAACAGTAGTTAGATGAATGGTGTGTTTAAGCATTTGATTTCAGTCTTTCCTTACTACAATAGACAAATTTTTAGTTAAGTACAAATTTCCTTTTTTCTCATTGGTAATGAAGCTTTTTCTGAATCAATAGAAGGTTGGTTTGAGAAACCATAATGGTCTATCACTAGCTTATTAGTGATAAAGAGTGGACCCATCACATCTACTTGTGTATACAACATTGTCACCTCCAAGTTTGTAGGAACCCTGGGTTGATAAAGTAAAGTTGGTAGCCCCAGGAGTTGTAGCATTCTCGCTGCAACACTACTGCTCATCACTTTTTGGTGCCACTGTCAGGGAGATGTCTAAGTAAGATGTGATTTATACTTTCTTTCTTCCATTTCTTATCTTTGACATTCTGCTATTAACTTCATTTCTGCAAAAAGTAATTGTAAGTTAGTTTGCTTTCTTTTCCATTCTACAAGTGATATTTCATTCAAGCAATTTAGTTTCCATTCAGATTGTGATTTAAATTTTGCAATTAGTCTCAAATCTTGAAACAAACACAAAACAAAACAAAAGAACTTCTTTCATGTTTTGTAGGAATAGGGATAACTTAGGAAAATTTCTACCCAATACCCCCACCACTTCAAATAGCCAACCTTCCCTCTTCTTCGGTAGCTGTGAATTGGAGGACCCCTTGGGCGAAACCAGAGATGTTTGAAGAGCCTACATGGTGAGAAGAAGAAGGATAACCCATTCCAATTGACCTAATGACTAAAAATAGAAATGACTGAGGAGATAGAGAAAGAATTGAGGGTGCCTTTTCCATCAGAGAAACTAATGGAGATACCAAGATGAAAAACATAAGCCCCTATGCTCTTCCTCATTTCCATGGCCCGACCTTAGAAGATCCAGAGACTTTCTTGTTTTGAGTTTCCTGTCATATGAAAAACTTATTATTACACCACTAATGAGCATAAGTTGAAGCAATTCCCATCCACTCTCAAGGATGCAGCTCTGCGTTGGTTCATGGGTTTACCTAGGAATATCATCACAAAATGGGCTCATATGCAGCAAGCCTTCAACAACAAGTATTGAGATTATGGTAGGTCCAAAGACACTAAAGAAGAAATTTTTAGGATGACCTTAGGGCATGATGAATCCCTAGAGGATTATGAAGAAAGATTCCATCTTAGCTACAAAAGGTCTAGGTGCACACTTGATCCTGAGTCTCTGAAGCTAGTCCTACTCCAAGGGGTAAGGGAAGATCTTCTGGATACCCTAAACCTTCTAGCAGGAGGTGACATCTACTAGCTACCTAATGAAGATCAAGACTATCTTTAAGAATCATTCTAGGGTAGCTAGGAAAAATGGTAGGGGTAGTCAACCAATGACCAACCCATCCTCTTCCAACACATCCATAAAAGGTGAAATTGAAAATATGCTAGAAGATTTCAAAGTGAAATGTTGCAAACCCTTGCCCTACAGATGGATACTATGCACATCAAGAGAAAGCAGGAGGAAGCGCAAAGAGCATTAGCCATATTCTGCTCTATATGCACAAGGAGTCACCCTAGGAATGAATGTCCATTAAACCTGATCGAAATCTACTCGATCTGTGAAGAAAACTACTCCACAGAAAAGTGCCCTTCTCTACTATTATATAGGAAAATGACCTCCTCAATAGTTCACAGGAGAAAGACATGATGACTGAAGGTCTGACCAAATTCACAAGCCTAGTAAACAAGCTAGCATAGTCTAGGCACTAGCAACCTGGTTTATAAAGCTTCCTAGCAAGGCGAAGGGTGCGTTAGTGACTAGGGTAACTTTGTATGTTACCTCACGAAGAGCGTTAGTGAACCTAAATGAGTTTCTATGGGTAAAGGGAACAAGTTGACCAAGAAATATCCTGAGATTCTTTCCTATGTCAGCTCACAAAAGCAGGGAAACATCAAAACTCGACTTGTTTGGAGGAATTACTAATTCCTAATGGAATCTACAAATGGGAATGAGGAAAAAGGCATGGAAACATCATTGCTTTTTCCTAATGGAACTCATGAAGGACTTTGCACCCCTATCCTCACATGTTATATATGCAAGGCTAGGGCCATTGTGAAAGAGGTCAAACCATTTGAAAGGTTTTCCTATTTGAATGTCGAGTATAGTCTCAAACTAAGGCATCAGAAGAGGTTAAGAAGGGAGAGAGAGAGAGGAGTTGGAGGTGTAAGGGAGTGCTGATAAAACTGATGGTTGTAATCAATATTTTCTACATTAATATAGAATTGCAATTGTGTTGTCCACTCCATGATGTTGGCAGTATAACTTGTTTATATGTTTATACAATGTTGTTATTATGAGTGGCTTAAATATATGCAACTAGATATCTTTACATGTTCATGCATTATTTATCAAGGTTTTATGTTGTGATCATATGCTTGTCTTATCTATGTGCAGGTTTTGATTTGGGTCTGGCTCAGGGTTCTTCCACCTAGCTACATTGCGCTCTCCAGGAACACCACACTGAGACTTGAGGTAATAATTCCTTCCTCCTGCTTTGATATTCATTTTTTAAGCATAGATATGCATGCATATTTGTGACAACTACAGCTAATTTGACTGTCTACCAAGGATCTCAGGAAGATCCTTGAGTGTTTCTACATCACCAAACACCTGTGCATTAATCCCTATAGCAGAATTGATGACTCCACTAGGGACTACACTTAGTTCCCGGTTTTCCCAGAAAGTGGCTAGATATCTCTTTCTTCTAGGCCTTCCTGTACTTCTTCATTCCCTTTCTGACCACTCAAGACTATACAACATCCTTCTCTCAGTGCTCAACCCTAGATATGATCCCCACAACCTATTTTTTAAGCCTTTTTCCTCACTAATGTTGTCTGCTAGTGTAAACAGTGCTTTAAAAAGCACTGTGACCTCACAAACAGTGCATTAGTGCTTCAAGTAACTCTCTATAGCCTCTAGTACAGAGAGTTAGCTAGCCATTGCTTGATAGAGCAACTACTCTGTGACCTCATGGGTTGGGAAATATTCTTGTAGACTGATCAGGGATCTGCAACTTTGCTTTACTTCTTAAAGTTTTTGTTTTCATAAAAGAACAAAATACATTTTTTTTTTACTGTTTTCTACTTATTTGGCGAGATCTACATTATTTGGTTTCAAAAGTTGTTATTGAGCATTGTAGTTCTATCAGTTATGCTAGTGTTTTAATAAATAGGATGCATGGTATATATATTTATGTATGAATGACTCTCCCTTTGTAGAAGCATCTTATTCATCGAACGTGAAAATTTACAAGCATTGTTTCTGCATGATTTGAGTCAGAGTCCCATATAACTTCATATGTCAACACCCCTACTGAAGAGTTTAACGAAGTATATTTAAAATCTACCTAATAAAATGAATCAACAACTCCTCTTAGAGTAAATGCACATTAATTTAAGCTATGATCTTTGGATAGGCAGTGTGAGTTAACTACCCAAGATCATACACCAAAACTAGTGTCATTAAAGAGAGAAATCCTTTTGCACTCATATTGTCTGGGACCACTCCAGTAAAAGTAGAGCTAAATACGAGACAACATCGGACTGTAAGTAAAGGTAGTCCACCTTTGCTTACATCTCCTTTGGGTATTCTATGTATCGGGGATCCCTTCAGGGATATCAGAGCTAAGTCGAGGACTCAGGTTTCTTGCCCACACAGTGTACTATCTGTGACTATGTCCCCCCTAGTAGTGTCTGTGATTTGAGGTATCCTTAGTGGCCATACTTTTAGGGATGAACACAAGGTGACTAGGGTGGATTACCCTGGTACCTAATACATAGGAACCTACTATGTCTTCAATTTTTGGGAGGGTGCTAATCTTCACAAGAGTACTTGGCCCCTTAATCTGACGTTCGGGTGAAGCTCATGAGTAATCATAACTGTACATTTGGCCAACTCCCTTTGTTATACATTTTGATACTGGGTGTCATCTCCAGTGATCGGTTCTGATAAGATAGGGTCATTTCCCTCTACTTGTTGATTTATTTCATTAGGGTATTTTTTATTTTTAAGTGCCACATTGTTATCACCGTGACTTTAACAAATATCAATGTAAAATCTATTGATAAAATTTATCGGTCACTGTGGCTACATTCAGCCCTTGTCATCAATCTAGATGGTTGTTAGGTCTTCCCCTACTCATTGTGGAGGATCTTCCAAGCCCCAGTGAACTAGATTCCTCGTCTATAGGCAATCAATCTCTGAGATCTAACATTGAATCAGTTTGGACATCCCACGATTCCATCTTACTAGGATATTTCTTTACTGAAGGTTTCATTCCTCCATACAATCCTCTGATCACTAATCTGTTGGGACCACTCTTGATTCCCATTGCATTTGTACCTCCTATGTCTTCTGTTGGACCTGCACCACCCATCCCATCGACGACTAATGGGTCATCGTATTTTGTGGACACTTTTGGTCCACCACCACCTCCCCAGTCGACAATCAATACCACACCTTTGATGGAAAACCTTGCTATCCCATCTGTCCCAGGTTCAAACCCTATCCTGGCACCCACCACGAGTGGAACCTAGTACATACCGGGTTCCACCCCTTTTGTGTCAGCTCCTGGACCTTTGACAAATGCTACATATAGTGCTCCTTATAATGCTCAATATAGCATGGTTAGCAAGGGTCCCGTCAAGCCCCCCTATGGTTGGAATCCATTTTTTAGTTCTAACCCCTAGGTTCAGATGCTTGGGGGCATAGTTCCTAATATTCATATACCGTCTGAGAACATAAAAGTTTCCCCTCCATTTATAGGGCTATAGGGATAGTCATTGATTGACATGAACCCTCCTTATGTCAATCAAGGAACTATTATTAATTACGTGGTGACTGGGATCCCTCAGCAAGGTCCCAATCAATCCATATGGGCACTCACCTCTCAAAATCAAATGAGTCAATGGGGCATTCCTTATCCTGGGGCACTTACAATCCTTAGTCTAACAATCCATATGGAAACCCATAGTACATGACTGTACCCCAAGGAAATTACTATTCCACACAACCTATGTATAATATTGCGAACAACACGATGGGAGGACCGCAAGGATCCTCAAGTCATATGTCATCGCCTTGGTCTGATTCGGGGGCATCAAAGACCTTTCCTTTCTTGGAAACACTTGATATCCCTGATGTAAAAACTCACAAATGACCCCATCTATCACAACTTACTTTGGCCACCAATCCCGCATAAAATCTTGATAGAAATCCCAAAGTTCAAAGGGAAACAAGGGGAGGATCCGGGTACGCACATCACCTATCATTTATGTTGTGTTTCTAACTCCATGTGGATGATAGTACATAATTATGGCTCTTTCTGTGCACCCTTACTGGCAATGCAGCCAAGTGTTACATTGAGATACCACACGCGTTAGTCAATACCTTTTCTGTTTTAGCGATGAAATTCTTATAGCATTTCCAGCTACCCATCCACTATGAAAATAGGATGGAACTCCTCACTTCATTACATCAGGACACCACCACCAAAATCTCTAATCATATCAATGAATGGAAACATAGGTGGAGGCTAGTCAAAGCTCCCCTCCCAAACTATCTATTAGCATATTGATTCTGCAAGTATCTACTCCCTCAAATCGCTAAAGATGTCGCCTTAGGTGGTGCATGATGGAAGACCAATCCATTCATCGTGCCCATCACTTAGATTTGATATATTCACAGTTTGGCACATTATACGATGTCATTCCCAATGACCCTCACAACTCCAATGCTCCCACTACTCAACAACCCAGAGCGTATGCCGATGGTATTATTGACGCTACCTCTGGGGCTACTGTAAAACAACTTAGTGGTCACATTGGCTAATTGTTAGTTAACCCCTCTACCAAATCAACTCCTCTTCCTACCGCTGCGATAAACTATGTGCAGTCTACACAAAAACCCAGTGGTAAGAACAAGAAGAATAAGAAAAAGACTACTCCTTCTGAAGAGAAGTCAACAAAGAAGTACAACCCAAAGAAAAAGGTTGTTGAACCCTCCTATGATGGAAAGGAAAAACCTGCCTGATTCCCTTGCAAAATCTATGTGGAAGACCACATGACATATCGTTGTCTGCATCTTCAGAAATGCATAGATTTCATCACTAAATAGGACACTAGTAGGACCCCTACGGTCCTAAATAATCCTTTCCCTACTCAGAAACAACAACACCTTATTTCAAACCAACCACCATTACCCCCGCACACGGGCAACGACAGTTCGCATCATCCTTTAGCTAGTGAAGGACCATCTACCATTTACACCTTTGAAATGGTCGATCTACAAACCAGAGCCAAAACTTATGGAGCTCCAGTTGCTAATGCAGAGGAAGCCTTCTCAAGTCAAAACCCACCACTGCCTAATGATCTTCATATCGAAAGTTTAGTTGCTGATCTTGTGATTCACCCTCGAAAAGGGGCACTTTGTCACACGACGCATAATACATCTGCATGTGCTACCCAGAAATAAAGTATTGTAGAATATTTGGTGCAAGCACCATCAGCTATGTTGGCACTCAAAGTATTACAAAATTGTCTAGCAAAAAGGAAAGCTCTGCTTTCAACAATTGGGGGTATCGACCCTCGGGATTCCATGATTGCAATTTTTGACATGGACAAATGTAAACCTCTCCTTTCACACCAGCTTGCATTGTAGGTGCAAATATTTTCGAAAGGGCAAGGAGTACATAGAACTGTCACTAATGGAGGTGCTTCAACCTGTGTCATGTTGGTTTCATATTGGCTCACTTTGGGTTCTCCAACCCTATCCCCACCGTCGAATTCCCTTAAAGCTTTTGACTGCCACACTTTGATCCCAAAAGGTTACCTAGATAGCTACCCCATCACTTTGGGTGGGAAACAGTAATGATGGACATCGAAGTTATAGATAGAAAGATAGAATATAATATATTGTTGGGTCGCAGTTGGACTTACACCATCACTGCTATTGTGTCTACTACCTTTCACATCATCCTATTCCCATTTGATGGAAAGATAGTCACAGTGGACCAGCTGTCCTTTTTCACCCCTGATTATTCTCTGTTACCCAGCAGCTTTGTACCCTTAGTGGGTGGTGTACCTGATCTTACGTGAGTATCGATATCGGTCTATTCAAGGGATCTTCCTTGATGGGTTGTTTCCCTCTTTCACCACCCACAGTTCCATAAACAATCTCTATGGTTTCATCCATTCCTCATGAACTGATCGATCCTTGGATCCTCTTGGCCCCTTCAGACATTGAAATTTACAGAGAACAAATGTTGTCGTCACCAGCTGAATTGGCCTACCAAGCCATTCTATCTGCATATGAATCTCCAGTCACTTTGGTCATGTCCAACAATACCTCCTCCCCTCCCATAAATGATCCTTCTTAAGATCTCCTCAATCAAATCCTACCTTTGAATGAAGCTATTCGAGAGATCATGTGTTTTGAAGAGCGACCTTGGGAGGACTCTCACCATCATGTCTTGATATCTAATTTGGACATGATTACCATTCAAATCCTATCTTATGATGCACCTAAAATCATTCCCTCGCCTTATACGACTATCCAAACTTTGGATTCAGAAGGTAACTTGGGAAATATTTCAAAGACATTACTCACCGATATTTCTGTCAAGACTGTAGGTTTTAACCCCATACAGAAATTACCTGCATATGAATTCTAAAACATAGAAAATAAAAAATATGAGAGCATAACACATAAAACACATATACACAGAGATTTTCCCTTGGATCCCAAAACCGGGACTACCAGCTTGATTTTTCATTATATTCCTTTCAATGTTACAATACATATATATACATTCCGAAGCATCCAATACCATGGATTGAAAACCATCGCGTCCAAAACCATGGACCGAAAACCATAGGTAGGTTTGCCCAACCTAATATAGGGTCCAAAAAAAAAATTTCCCAGGGTGCTGCCCTAGACCACATAGAGTGGGGTTGCCCACCCCCCTCAAACCCCACAGAAAGGGGGGGATACCACCCCTCTTGTGACCCCGCACTACGCAATCAGCGCAACGAAGGGGGGGCTCCGCCCCCCCTCTAACCCCCCGGTTCACTACATGGGTTAGTTGTGGAAAGAATATAACATAGCCCAACATTCTCCCACTTGTTGTTTTCTTTCTACACGAGGCCACGGGAGAGCTTAGTAATTTTTCCAACCTTAAAATGCTCAATGTTTCTCTACACCAGGAGAACTTCTTAGAAATCACAAATTTTGTCAATGCATCTGCAGTATTCTTCAAAGTGTCCACCTTTACCAGCAACATCTTTGTGTCTTCTACCATATCCCTCACAAAGTGATACTGAACATCAACGTTCTTTGTCTTTGAATGATAAGCAGGGTTCTTTCCCAAGAAAATTGCACTTCGATTGTCATAGTATATCCTCATAGCTCCCTGTACTAACCCCATACTTGAACACAATCTCTGCAACCAAACTGCTTCCTTGTTTGCATGAGTGGCTGCAATGTATTCTAACTCTACAACCAAGCTGCTTCCTTGTTTGCATGAGTGGCTACAATGTATTCTGCCTCTATAGTTGATAGTGCTACTATAGATTGTTTCTTACTCATCCAACTGACTGCACCTCCAAATAGGTTAAATGCATACCCACTTGTAGATCTTCTCTGATCCAAATCTCCAGTCCAGCCTGCATCAACAAAGCCATGGATATCCAAAAATCTATCCAATCCTAGTCTTTCTTGGTAGAACAAACCATAATCTCTAGTGCCACGCAAATACCTGAAAACCCGCTTCACTTCTATCCAATGCTCCTTTCCTTGTTTTGACATAAACCTGCTCAATACTCCCACTGCATGTGTAATGTTTGGTCTAGTACATACCATTGCATACATCAGACTACCAACTACACTTACATATGGAACATGGGACATGTCCTCTTCCTCTTCTTCTGTCTTGGGACACTGTTCAGCAGATAACTTTACACCTATAGGAATAGGAATCTTCATCGGTTTACTATCCTGCATATTAAACCTTTTCAATATTGTCTCGACATACTTCCTATGGTTTAACCAGAGCTTCCTCTTTACCTAATCTCTTTTAATTTCCATGCCCAAAATATAGTTTGCAGCACCAAGATCTTTCATGTCGAATTTGGAGGACAACTGGGTCTTCAAATCTTGGATAATTTCTTTGTCATTTCCAACTAGCAACATATCATCCACATACAAGACCAGATAAATAATACGGTCGCCAATTAATTTAAAATACACACAGTGATCTACTTTGCTTTTGGTGAAGCCAAGTCCCCATGTAAATGTATCAAATTTCTAATGCCACATCCTTGGTGACTGTTTTAACCCATACAGAGACTTCTTTAACTTGCATACCAGTTCTTTCTTACCCTTCACTGCAAACCCTTCAGGTTGCTTCATGTAGATCTCCTCTTCTAGATCTCTGTGAAGAAATGTTGCCTTCTCATCCATCTGTTCTACCTCAAAATCAAAAGTAGCAGCAACAGATAAAAGTAGCCTAATAGAAGTTACCTTGGCAACAGGAGAAAAAATATCGCCAAAATCAATTCCCGACACTTGGGAATAACCTTTTGCTACCAACTGAGCTTTGTATTTCTCCACCTTTCCTTCTGCATTTGCCTTCTTCTTGAATACCCATTTTTTGCCAATGGGTTTCCTTCAATCCAACAACTCCACTAGATCCCAAGCCTCATTTTTGTGCAAAGATGCCATTTCGTCAACCATGGCCTCTTTCTAAAGTTTTCCATCCTCTAAGTCTACTGCTTCCTTCACAGTTCTTAGATCATCATCAGTAATAGATAAAGAAAAATTTGAATAGAAAGCAAATGCATTATACCTTTCTAGTTGTCTTCTTTCTCAAATTGATCTTCTTACACCCAAAGTTTGTGGCTTTTAATCTTTTGATTCCTCCTCTGTTGTAGAGTCTGGTTCTTCCTCCTTTAGCTCAAACTCTATCTTCTCAGGTTCCTTTCGTTGGAATTCATGTTTAATAACATCTTTCACCTCTCTGAACACCACATCTTGGTTATACACAACCTTCCTTATTGCTGGGTTCCAAAGCTTATAACCCTTTAAACCATGCTTATACCCAATAAAGATGCACTTTTCAGATTTACTATCCAACTTGGTTCGTTTCTCCTTTAGAACATGTACATATGCATCACATCCAAATACCCTCAGATGTAAAAGAGAAGGTTTCTTACCAGTCCATACCTCTTGTGGAGTCTTATCCTCCAACATTGATGAAGGTGATCTATTGACCAGGTAACATGTTGTCTCCACTGCCTCTGCCCAGAATTCTTGTCCTAACCTGGCACCACTGATCATGCTTCTTGCCCTTTCCATCAATTTCTTGTTCATTCTTTCTGCAACTCCATTCCACTGAGGTGTATATGGAGTAGTCTTCTACCATGCTATACCACACTTCTTACAAAAAATTTCAAATTCCTTACTGCAAAACTCTCCACCGTTATCTATCATCGACACCTTTATCTTATTCTCTGTCTGGTTTTCCACTAGATCCTTAAATTCTTTAAACCTATCAAAGATTTTATATTTATTCTTAAGGAAATATATCCATGTATTCCTTGAGAAGTCATCTATAAATGATATATAGTACACATACCTACCCAGTGATGGAAACTTCACATGTCCAAACACATCACTGTGCACAAGCTCTAATATCTATTTCTCCCTCTTAACACCAGAGGGAAACTCACCCGATTCTACTTCCCATATACACAATTTTCACAAAAATCAAAGGCCAGAGATCATGAAGTATTCGAAGGCACTTCTCTCCATTATGTCCAAGCCTTTGATGCCACAACATGGTCTTCTCTCCAAAGACCACTAGCTTTTCTGCTCCACTTTCAAGAACCACAAAACTATTGCACCCATCAACAACAGTGCTACCTTGCAGCTTGTACAGAGTTCCAGTTCGAAATCCCTGCATCAATACCAGTGCTTCCTGAACCATCTTGCAGGTATCCCTCTCGAACATTGTTTTTACACCTACATCATCCAACTTGCTTACAGAAATTAGATTTCTAGCCAATGCAGGAATATGCAGAACACCTGGAAGTGTTCTAACCCTTCCACCTTGCAACTTCAACTTTACTTTTCTGCAACCAATGATTCTAGCTTTCCTGTCATCCCCTAAGAAGACATCACCACCATCGTATTTCTGATACTCGCAAAACCACTCTCTATGGGGAATGAAGTGAAAGGATGCACCTGAGTTAATCAACCATTCCTCATGATCTTCGTGTGTACTTGAAGAAGCCAAGTACACATCCCCACCTTCATCTAAGGTGGTTTTAGCCTCTACAGAAGGAGCATCATAAGATCCCTTTCCTTTATCAGGATCTTTAGATTTACAGTCCCTTTTGAAGTGCCCTTCCTTTCCGCATTTCCAGCACACCACCTTTATAAGTTTTCCAAGAGATTTAGATCTCCCTCTAGATTTAGATCTCCCACTCGATGACTTATTTTTGTTTCTGTTCTGGGATTGTCCTCGTACAAACAAGGAATCACCATTCTAGCTCTCCATATTTTTTCGTCTCATCTCCTTCGTCAGCAAGAATGAGACTATTTCATCAAAATGAAAGCAGTTGCATTGCTACCTATTGCAATAACCAGACTATCCCATGAATCTAGTAGAGAACACAACAAACTAATGCACTTATCTTCATCTAAAATTTTAATATCAACATATGATAACTGACATACCACAATATTAAATGCATTCAAATGCTCTATCACCAAGTCCCCATCTTTCATCCTCAGGTTATACAGCTTTTTTCACAAGAATAGTTTATTCACCAGAGACTTAGATTGGTACTAAGTCCCTAACTTGTCCCACAAAGCCTTCATCGTAACTTCTCTTGATACATTCAACAATACTAAATCTAAGACACACAATCATATTGTGCTCTTTTCCTTTCGATCCAACTTCTTCCATTCTTCATCGGACACTCCCGTTGGTTTAGTACGTGGATCTACCACGATCCACTGATCTTTATCCACCAATAGATCCTCCATCTTGAGTTTCCACAACTCAAAAATCTGACCATTAAATTTCTGGATCTCTATCTTTCCACTGCTCGTCATCTTCTTTTACCACTAGAATCGATCTCATAGATCTCCCACTAAATAGGGTCTACCACAAGCCCAAGTGAAACCCCTCAGCAACAAAGGTGTCCCCTTGAAGCCAAAACAACTCTGATACTAGATGTAGGTTTTAACCCTGTATAGAAATTACCTACATACAAATTCTAAAACATAGAAAATAAACAATGCGAGAGCATAAAACATAAAAAACATATACACAGAGATTTTCCCCTGGATCCCAAAACTGGGACTACTAGCTTGATTTTTCATTATATTCCTTTCAATGTTACAATACATATATATACATGCTGAAGCATTTAATACCATGGACCAAAAACCATCACATCCTAAACCATGGACCGAAAACCATAGGTAGGTTTTCCCAACCTAATATAGGGTCCAACCCAGCAAAGACAAGCATCGTGGAAAACATTCAGGTGGGAGCCGATTTCATTCCCAAGTAAATTTCAAGCTTCACCTACCCTTTTAAGGAATTTCATGATGTATTCACTTGGTCTTATGATCTGATAATCACCCTATGAGTGACCTCAGTTGAAGACTTGCTAAACAAAAGGTATTACAGACTCGTGTTGGTGTGTGCTCTGTGTCATTGAAACAACAGATCGATCAGATTGCTAATACACAAAAATTTTAAATGGAAAGACAGCAGAGAAATACAATAAGCAATACTAGACACAAATAGTTTTTAATAAGGAGTTCACCCTATTCTCCACAGCTATGTCTCCGGCCCAGCTTCAGTGGTGGCCTAGTTTTATTGTGTCTTACAGCAAAGAATTTACAATTTAGGGACTGAATATGAGTTCTCTCGACAGAAGATTTTGCCTGGCAAGGTGGTTCTTGGATTCCCCAAGCTACTCAGAGGTCACAGACTCTTTTTCTACCTACCAGCTTTACGATCTTTGGTCTACAACAGAAAGAGCCAACTATGGTATTCAATCCAGAGAGATCCCTCTATGGGAAGGCTCGAATTTTCAAGCTCTCTAGTGCTTGATGCTGCCTATGGTTAGCTCGGCCCTCTGTCTCCTCTGCTTGGCTTTACTGCTCTTTGTGTTTAGTCCTCCTCTCAGGGTTCACTGTTCAATGTCTCTGTGGTCACTCAGATTCTTCTCCTAATTATCCCTTCTTCTTTCAACTGTCTCTCTATTCAGGGCTTTAACCAGTCGATCCTATGCCTGTTCGATTCCTCTCCCGCCTGCACCAATTCTCCTCCTGTAGCTGTGCTTGGAGTTCCCTGTTCAGCATCAGCATGAATGCTCAGGGAGTGCCACGTGTCTCCTTCTAATTGGTTTTAGCATGCTTCATCAGCTCATTCCTCCGGTTATGTCATGAATACGCTCTTCCTCCACCGTGGCAGTCAATGGATTCCAAATCCCTTTTAAATCGCAGCTTATTTCCATGTTGATTTCGCTTCTTTCCATCGGGTGCAATCTCAGTCGTATGATCTGTGCTCCTCTAGATCCAATGTCATATGCACATCGAGCGTGATTAACTTGCTCAAATGTTAACGCACGATCACAACGATTTTTCTCTCACCTCTGCTGCCACACATCGATCGCTGATTGTGATCACTCTGCTTTCTCCAAAACTGCTTACCGTTCAAGGGCATCCTAATCAAACTATCGGTTTCTAGGTCGTAGGTCCCACCGTCATACATTGGCATTTTTTACCTTTTTTCGCCCGCGGTCCTCTAGCTCCTAACGTGACCGAGTGCTTAAGGCTCTCGATTTCGGCCCTATTCACCTAGCGATGCACAATTCGCACATCAAAAGCATCTCCTTTTCCTGATCTGGGGCTCCCAAGGGCTATTTTGGCCTCCTGCGCAGTCTCCATGGGCCTTGGTCAGCGTGCTTTGACTGAGGTCCTCGTCGTTTCACGTCGGCTCACATGGCCATTGGTTTAGGGGGTTTTTGATGTTGTTTTGGATTTCATTAAGGATTTGTTTCATCTTGATACAGTAAAGGTGCTTTGTCAATCA
Source organism: Pinus taeda (assembly GCA_000404065.3). Lineage (NCBI taxonomy): Eukaryota > Viridiplantae > Streptophyta > Pinopsida > Pinales > Pinaceae > Pinus > Pinus taeda. The sequence continues at coordinate 55,464 of APFE031064300.1, forward strand.
TTTATGGATCTAATTCAAATCACGACCTCCCTACTAAGAAAGCTTTTGGACCACCAAAAGTTGGTTTTCTTCAAGCATCGACTAAGTGAGGAAACTGTTGTCTTACTTATCCAATTTCAATCCACTTTGCACTTCTTGGCTTCAAACCTTAAGCCAAATCCTGAGGTACTCCACCTATCCACTACATGTCATCCTCACCTTCCTGTCCAGCACTGTGTCTTCCTGCAACTCATTAAGATATTTAGGTAGCAGGTCATCAACAGAAGATAATTGACTCTACTCTTCAGGGTCCTCAATCATTGAGGGCTCAAACAACCTCAAGCAGTCTATGTTCACGATTGAGTAGATGTGCATGTAAGCTGGCAGATCAAGGCGAAAGGCATTTCACCAATTTTCTCAAGTATCTTGAAGGGTCCATACCTAATAGGTTTTATCTTCTTACCTTCACCTTGCATTCTGTCCTTGCTGATATACAGCCAGACTTGGTCTCCAACTTGAAAACTATGCTCCATCTGATGCTTATCATGTCTAGCCTTATACTTGGTCTGGCACTTTTCTAGTTGTTCCTGTACTGCCTGGTGGATCTCGTGGATCTATTCAATGAACCTAGTTTCCTTGTCCACATTGTTGTGTCCATCAACCATGGTATCCTTACCAAAGACAAAATCCAAAGGGACCTTGGTATGAAACCAAAACAGGTCTCAAAAGGAGATCTCTGTGTAGAAGAATGTTTGGCTCTATTGTAAGCATGTTGAACATAACACAAGTGTTCATCCTAAAGCTTAGGTTTTTGCTACAATATCCTCTCAGTAACTAGATCATCGTCCTATTAATTACTTCTGTTTAGCCATATGTTTGTGGATGAAAAGTTGTGCTTTTCTTCAACTTGGTGTGCATTAGTTCCCCCAGTCTGGACCAAAAATTTCCCACAAATCGGGTGTCTCGTGTTAGTGCTCAAATCTGCCTTAGGCTGAAATAAGGCAAGACTCAAGGCCACATCAAACCACGCTCAGCCTCGTAGCTAGCCCTACGAGGACAGGAGAGGGCTCTCTCCAGGTCAAACTCGGAAAAACATAATCGAAAAGGCTCGAGATGACCAAATTGATGACTAATTTTAGGCTAGGTATTATGTACAAAGAGTTTAGGATTGATTTTTTATGATTTTGTTGAAATCAAGGGAAAGGCAATTTTGGGTGCAGGGATGAGGCATAGTTTTTGCAGAGGTCCACTTGGGGCAATATAGGAAATTGTTTTGATGCCTTAAAGCAAGTGAGATGGATAGATTAGAACGGTGAGAGGCTAAGGAGAGCAAGGGGTGTCAAGGATTCTCCTTAAACTGAAGAAAACATAGAATATTAAACAAATTTAAAGGCAGAGCATAGCAATTTCATGGATTCTACCTTAACACTTCATTTTCTTAATAAAAGAAGATTCAATAGAGATAATGATGCACATACAAAACTTAAAAATACTAAGAGAAACACACCATCAAGACATAAAGCCACATGGATACCAAATAGTGCTGCAAAACCCTGGTCTTTCCTTTGCCAAAAATGCTGGTAAAATATGTACAATATAGTCTCAAAACTATCCCAAGAGTCCAACCTCTGTTACTGAATGAAAAATTACATATATAGACCAAGACAACCCATTCCCTAACCTCTAGGGGTCGAGCTCCTCCTTCTAGGAGCTGTTTCAACCAATTCTAAACTGAGCACTACAAACTAGGCAATCAAAACAAGTTGCCTCTAGAAGCTAGGAAACCAATTCATTCATTAATTTTTTGCCATTTTATGACTGAATCTTCTAGAATAGGTAAAAATTGTCATGTAAACATGAAATTACATCAATTACATCAAAGATGATGAAAAATCCCACCAAAAAGTCAAAACTAGTCAATGTTGTGTTTTCCTGAGCTGAAGGTGCAAAACTGGCAAATTTTCCCAACGCGTAGCGCGCCTTGCAGGCCACTTTTGAGGCACTTCCCAGCATCCACATGAGGCAAAAGTGGGCTTTCTGGAAAGGTATGGATGTCTACTCTCCTTCCCAAGTATAATTTCTCAATTTGGTGGCCATTTGCTCCTCCAAAATTGCAATCTCCCAAGACTGCTTTCTGTGTGTCCAAAAAGTGACAGAAGGTCATTTTTTGCTTGTTTTTTGACCTTTTGGGGGCTCAAATCTCCATGAAACTTCTTGGCAGTGGCTGAGCAAGTGTAATTTTTCATGACAAATCCAAAAATTCTGAGTTTTTGTGAAATGGACCTCCCCAACTTAAGGGTAGCGCACGGCATGCTACGCGTTGAGCTGAAGATGGAAACTGTGCAAAAAACCCTGACGCGTAGCGCGCCTGAGCCCTACGTGTAGCACGACTTTCAGATGCGTTTTGGAGGCCTTCTCGGTGTCCAAATTAAGTGCAGGATAGCTCGTTGGAAATTTATTTGAGTCTACTTTCAAAAACAACTAGAATGTTTCAACTTGGAGTTCATTGTCCCTGTCAAAAATCAAATCTTCCAAGACTGGTCAAAATGTGCCAAATGAGGCTACCTCAAGGTAGAGTGTTGTTGCAGTCAACGTTTGAATACCTTCCTAAATCCCAAATTGAGCTCATGATAGCTAATTGAAAATATATTTGTGTCTAGTTATCATTTGACTCATCAAGAAAGTCATTTGGACAACCAAGCTAGGAGAAAACTTGATTTTCCCAAGGTCACTTCAGAGGTGCATTCGATTCTCCTGAGCCAATGATATTTTTGACATTTCTCTAAAACCATGACACCTGTGTAAAAAGTGAAGGAGGTTTTTCTTATTTGGCATGTTTTGGAAAAAAATGTCTATCAGTTTTCCAAAATTCATCTTTTATTGCTCTGAAACACCTTTTGAGTGAAACTTGTCCCGATGTGTGAAACAAGGAATTTTGTGGAAATGAAGCGAAATGAAGGGGATAAGGGGCTTCTAAATTATTGGGGAAATTTTTGGAAGTAGGGAGGGATGTTAAGAAGCAGGGGAAAGTGGAATCGCAAAGATCGAGTGAGGGGAAGGGGTCCAAAAGGGAAAAACACTGGCCCAACCTAGAAAATTGCCAAGTTGTAGCAACAAACTAGGGTTTGTGCAAAAATGAAGAATTTGGGGAATCTCAGTGATGGAAAGTGTTTTATAAGGTACTTTAAGGATAGGGGATGGTGTGTGAACATCAGGCTATAATTTTTGTCGATGATTTGACCGTCCAAAATAAATTGCCTTCAAAACCCTAGGAGAAGGAACTGACCTTACCTAGGCGCAACTGAAGCATGAAGAAGATGTAAAATGACTCATTAGACATTGACATGATAAGGAAAACCCTATGAATGATGATAGACTCAGCTGAATGATGAAATTTGGACAAATTTAGAAGGAGTGGAAGCAAACCCTAGACCTAATGCCTAGTGACCAAATTTTGCTTGAAGACTCTTTGAAATGACAAAATTTGACCTTGACACTCTGAGACCACTTTGTAAGAGCATATTTGATCACTGGAGGAAGGCTGGAAAGACTAACACTAACATTGGCTCCAATGGGGATGGTAGCTCCTTGGAGGTGCCAAGAACAACAGATCTTTGGGAGAGCAGACTAGTGCCTTCATCCGTTGGGCGATGGAGTCATTATTTTGAATGGATAACACAAAACCTTTGACACATTTATTGAATGAAAACTTGACTGAAAACTGATTGAAACTTAACTGAAACTTGACTCAAACCGACTCGATGACAAATTGAAATGATGGAAAAAACTCGACTCTAACAAACTAACTCAAGACCTGAAACTTAAAATTTAAAACTTGATGGCAGTACATAACCACCTATGTTTCTTACAAGACAAAATACCATCAAACTATATCATAATGCCAATGTAACCAATCAAGCAGATGCCTTCTTGACTGATTCTCCCAATCAGATCTCATGATCAACAATAGATACTGGTAACTGGGTATCCAAAAACATAGCTGACCATGATCTCCTTCATCACTGAACACAACAATAATCACTTTCACTACTGACTGTAACAAATCTGCCATTGGATCCTAAAAAACATGAAGATTATCCAATGCCACCTCCTGCTGAAAGAACAAGGTGTCCTTTGTTTCAAATTCTAATCTATCTTCATCATATGCTTTGGTAAAAGTATGCCTGTGGGCTTCAAAAAACTCTGAATAGGTAGATGAGCATATATCCTCTTGTAAAAACATTTCAACACATGAAACATATGAAGAATCTGAAAGGTAATCATGTATGCTATGATCTTCTGTATTCTGACAATATGGTAGGTCATCTTCATATGATACCACAACCAAATTATCAAGTTCCTTATTACATTTTTCAATCATAAGGAAAGAAACTTCAGCTGATTCTTGAAGTGCAAAAATGACATTTCTATCATCTACCATAAATTCATCCAAAGGAACCTTTTCAATTACTTGAATGAAGATCTCATCTTGCTTTTCATGAACTGACAGAATTACCTCCTCATGCAGGCTCTGTTCTGATGGCATGAGAACATTTGGATCAAAAAATTTGTCTATGATCTCAACAACAAAACTCTCCTTTTCAGGATTCAGCACAAAGTATGCTTGGTCATCACAATCTGAATCTAGAACTGAAGTAGTTGTCCTAAAATTATAACATTCTGCAATTTGCATGTTGTCTTCTTCTATGGGCAGATCTGAAACAAGCTCTTCTCTTTCATCATCTTCCACCATATGACCATCTTCAGCCTGCTGATCTTGATTCTGCTGCAAAATGTCCTGATCATCTTGACAAGTATGCTGAAATGGATTTTCATATAGGGCTTCCATGATCTCATCATCCATGAAATTATCATCTTCATAATATTTCTCAAGGCTTTCAATAAAAGTAGAAGCATGTTTGCAACATTCATGAACTAAATTTAATGATGGATAAGACGCTTGATATCTTTCAATGAACAGAGCATGAAAATCCTTTAAATAGTAAATATAGGCCAGCGGCAAATTTTCATACCAAGATTGGGCTTCACCTTCGAGAGTGACCAAGAATATCTTCATCAAGCAATCTTCAGGAAAATCCACTTTCAACTTGTGAATATGCATATGAAATCTAACCAGATGTAAAGTAGCATATTTCTTACCATCATTGTTAAACGTAGGCAGATTTCTTGACCAATCTACCTTGGGCATCTTATTCGGAAAACCTGGAATGTGATCTCGGCTCATGGGAGCATATCCTCTCATGATTCGGTCCATCTTAAAAATCTCATGGCTACTGATCTCCCTGCAGTGAAGTCACCATGAAGCATCGATTTCTGGATTGTTTAGTGAATGGAGTCGCCAGGTGAATGATTTCAGCCTTATGATGTCTGACCGTTGTTCACCATCAACAATCAGATCTGGACTTGATACACGTACTGGGGGAATTTATAAGTTAAGTGTTACAATTACAAGCTACACCGGAGATCGACTGAAGCAATGTTTATCTACTATGCACTCGCAGAGCAATGTGCAGTTCGAAGGCTACCTGGCGTGACTTCAGAATCCATCTGTAGCTATAAATCAAATTACACTAACAAGAAAACTAGTTCTTCCCCAGTATGGTCGCCACTATGTTAGAGCTCAAATCTGCCTTAGGCTGAAATAAGGCAAGACTCAAGGCCACATCAAACCACGCTCAGCCTCGTAGCTAGCCCTACGAGGATAGGAGAGGGCTCTCTCCGGATCGAAAAGGCTCGAGATGACCGAATTGATGACTGATTTTAGGCTAGGTATTATGTACAAAGAGTTTAGGATTGATTTTTTATGATTTTGTTGAAATCAAGGGAAAGGCAATTTTGGGTGCGGGGATGAGGCATAGATTTTGTAGAGGTCCACTTGGGGAAATATAGGCAATTGTTTTGATGCCTTAAAGCAAGTGAGATGGATAGATCAGAACGGTGAGAGGCTAAATAGAGAAAGGGGTGTCAAGGATTCTCCTTAAATTGAAGAAAACATAGAATATTAAACAAATTTAAAGGCAGAGCATAGTAATTTCATGGATTCTACCTTAACACTTCATTTTCTTAATAAAAGAAGATTCAATAGAGATAATGATGCACATACACAACTTAAAAATACTAAGAGAAACACACCATCAATACATAAAGCCACATGGATCCCAAATAGTGCTGCAAAACCCTGGTCTTTCCTTTGCCAAAAATGCTGGTAAAATATGTACAATATAGTCTCAAAACTATCCCAAGAGTCCAACCTCTGCTACTGAATGAAAAATTACATATATAGACCAAGCCAACCCATTCCCTAACCTCTAGGGGTCTAGCTCCTCCTTCTAGGAGCTATTTCAACCAATTCTAAACTGAGCACTACAAACTAGGCAATCAAAACAACTTGCCTCTAGAAGCTAGGAAACCAATTCATTCATTACTTTTTTGTCATTTTATGAATGAATCTTCTAGAATAGGTAAAAAGTGTCATGTCAACATGAAATTACATCAATTACATCAAATAGGATGAAAAATCCCACCAAAAAGTCAAAACTAGTCAATGCTGTGTTTTCCTGAGCTGAAGGTGCAAAACTGGCAAATTTTCCCAACGCGTAGTGCACCATTTCTCAACGCGTAGCGCGCCTTTCAGGCCACTTTTGAGGCACTTCCCAGCATCCAAATGAGGCACACGTGGGCTTGTTGGAAAGGTATGGATATCTACTCTCCAGCCCAAGTAGAATTTCTTAATTTGGTGGCCATTTACCCCTCCAAAATTGCAATCTCCCAAAACTGCTTTCCGTGTGTCCAAAAAGTGATAGAAGGTCATTTTTTGCTTTTCTTTTTACCTTTTGGAGGCTCAAATCTCCATGAAACTTCTTGGAAGTGGCTGAGCAAGTGTAATTTGTCATGAAAAATCCACAAATTCTGTTTTTTTTTTAAATGGACCTCCCCAACCTAAGGTTAGTGCGCGGCGCGCTACGCGTTGAGCTGAAGATGAAAACTGTGCAAAAAACCCTTACGTGTAGCGCGCCTGAGCCCTACGCGTAGCACGACTTTAAGATGCTTTTTGGAGGCCTTCACGGTGTCCAAATTGGGCATAGGATATCTCATTCGAAAGGCCTTTGAGTCTAATTTCCAACACAATTGGAATGTTTCAATTTGGAGTTCATTTTCCCTGTCACAAATCAAATCTCCCAAGACTGGTCAAAATGTGCCAAATGAGGCTGCCTCAAGGCAGAGTGCTATTGAAGTCAACCTTGGAATGCCTTCCTCAACTACAAATGGAGCTCATGATAGCTCATTGGAAAGATCTTTGTGTCTAGTTATCATTTGACTCATCAAGAAAGTCATTTGGCCAACAACGATAGGAGAAAACTTGATTTTCCCAAGGTCACTCCAGAGGTGCATTTGATTCTCCTGAGGCAACGATATTTTTGAAATTTCTATAAAACCATGACACATTTGTAAAAAGTGAAGGAGGTTTTATTATTTTGCATGTTGTGGACAAAAACCTCTCTCAGTTTTCCAAAATTCATATTTTATTGCTCTGAAACACCTTTTGAGTGAAACTTATCACGATGTGTGAAACAAGGAATTTTGTGGAAATGAAGCGAAATGAAGGGGATAAGGGGCTTCTAAATTCTTGGGGAAATTTTTGGAAGTAGGGAGGGATGTTAGGAAGCAGGGGAAAGTTGAATCGTAGATATCGAGTGAGGGGAAGGGGTTTAAAAGGGAAAAACACAAGCCCAACCTAGAAAATTGCCAAGTTGTGGCAAGAAACTAGGGTTTGTGCAAAAATGAAGAATTTGGGGAATCTCAGTGATGGAAAGTGTTTTATAAGGTACTTTTAGGATAGGGGAAGGTGTATGAACATCAGGATATAAGTTTTGCCGATGATTTGACCGTCCAAGAGAAATTTCCTTCAAAACCCTAGGAGAGGGAACTGACCTTACCTAGGCGCAATTGAAGCATGAACAAGATGTAAAATGACTCATTAGACATTGACATGATAATGAAAACCATATGAATGATGATAGACTCAGATGAATGATGAAATTTGGACAACTTTAGCAGGAGTGAAAGCAAACCCTAGACCTAATGCCTAGTGACGAAAATTTTGCTTGAAGACTCTTTGAAATGACAAAATTTGACCTTGACACTCTGAGACCACTTTGTAAGAGCATATTTGATCACTAGAGGAAGGCTGGAAAGACTAAAACTAACATCTCGATCAGATATAACATAAGTGGGTAGTCCAAAATGAACCCATACATGTTCAAAGAATAATTTTGCAGTTTGTCTAGCTATAATCTGTTTACTATAGGGTATCAAAATACACATTTTGCTGAACCTATCCACAACAACATACAAATAATCATGACCTTTCCTAGATTTAGTCAGTCCTCCAACAAAATCCATGGAAATGCTTTCCCAAGGGTGAGAAGGAATTGGCAAGGGAGTGTATAAGCCTAGTTTTCTATTGTTGGGCTTGCTTTTAACAGACATGGCACACCCCTTTACATATCTAGAAACTGTCTCACTCATTTTCGGCCAATAACAGAACCTTTGCAGCTATGTAAATTTCCTACTTACCCCAAAGTGACCTGATATCAAAGAAGTGTGCAGTTCCCTAATTATATTTTCTCTCTCAGTTTGTGGAATGTAGAGTTTCCCACAATGGTATAAGATTCGGTCCTTCACATGATAGTCCAATTCTTCTACTCTTTTGCCTTGACTCAAAGTTGCATATACATCTTTAAAGTCCATATCCTAAGCATACTGTTCTATGTAGCTTTCATGCAGCACAAAATTATGCTTAAGTATGGTAGATGCATTTATAATGGGTCTAGATAACATGTCTGCAACCTTGTTATGTATGCCCTTTTTATATATGATGACTAAATGAAACTATTGTAGAAACCCCATCCATCTGCAATGTCTTGATTGCTGCAATTTAGTTTGGGAGTGTAGGTATTGAAGTGGCTAATGATCAGTATGTATTACTATTTCTTTTCCCATTAAGTAATGTTTCCACTTTTTCACACTCTAAACTAATGCATATAATTCTTTATCATAGGTAGGATATTTAACTATTGTAGGATTAAAAGTCTCAGAATGATAACATATGGGTTTACTGTGTTGTGTCAACACTGCTCCCATGGCATAGTCATTGGCATCAGTTTGGATGTCAAATGATCTTTGTAGATCTGGCAGTGCTAGTACAGGGGCTATACTAATCCTTTCTTTCAAGGTGTCGAAGGCTTTCTACTATTTGCCTCCCCACTATTGAATCCTTTCAAAGCATGTAGGGGAGCTGCAATTGAGGAAAAGTTTGAAATAAAATTCCTCCAATACTATGTTGCTCCTAAGAAGCTTCTCACTTCTATAGGAGACTTCGGTTTAGGCCAGTTCATGATGACTGCCACTTTAGAGGGATCTATTTTCAATTCACCTCCCCCTACTATATGACCCAAATAATTTAGAGAGGTTTTGCCAAATACATTTAGAGAGTTTAAAATAAATTTTTTCTCTTTTCAAAACATCTAATGTCTGCTTAACATGCTTTAAATGTTCTTCCCACATTTTACTAAAAATCAGAATGTCATCCAGATACAAAATAAAAAAATCATCAAGAAAAGTTTTGAGTACATCATTCATTAATCTCATGAAAGTAGCAGGGGCATTGGTCAAGCCAAAAGGCATAACCAGCCATTCATACAATCCCTGCTTTGTTTTGAAAGCAGTCTTCCATGCATCTTGCTCTGCAACTTTGACCTGATGGTATCCACTGTGCAAATCCATCTTGGTGAAATAGACAACTTCCTTCAATTGATCTAAAAGAGCATCTATCCGAGGAAGGGGATAACGATTTTTTATTGTTATCTTATTTAGTGCTCAGTAATCAATGCACATTCTCCATGAGCCATCTTTCTTTCTCACCAAAATTATTGGTGACTCACATGGTGATGTGCTAGGCCTGATGAACCCTTTCTTGAGCAACACTTGCACCTGCTTCTTGATTTCAGCATTCTCTAAAGTGGAGAACCTGTACATCCAAATGTTAGGCAAAGGAACATCTTGCTGCAAAATAATATCATGTACTATTCCATTTTTGGGTGGCAGACCCTTAGGTTCTTGAAACAAGACATCATACTCTTAAAACAATCTTTTCTATATCAGCTTGCTAATCAACATTACAGTTCTCAAATACATTGGTTTTATCAGGTGTCTTTCCCTTTCAATCATCAGTAAGAATTGTTTGCATGAATTTATCATTCTTTTCATTTGTCCTGAATTTATGAGAGTATAGTTATTCTTGAGCTTATGAGCTCTTACAAAGTATTCGACTCCATCTTTGACAAGTAGATACTTGTTCTCAGCTCTATAGAAAATAGCTTTTCTATCATACAAGTAAGGACTTCCTAAAACAATTCCACATATATCCAAAGGAATTACATCTAACTCAACCTCATCTACAAATGTTGACCCAAAAGAAAACTTGAGTTTGCACTGTTTAGTCACTTGTAGTTGTGCTTTGTCATTCAACCATCCTAGTGGGTATGGTTTCTTATGAGATGTAGTTGTTAATCCCAATTTCTTTACAATTTCTTCAAAAATTAGATTTACTTGTGAGCCACTATCAAACAAAGTATCGATCTTTTTATTTTTGGAAACAACTCAAATATGGAAAAGCTCATGTATTTTTCTCTCATGTTCTTCATCAATAACAGATTGAGAAGAATTACTAATAGATGCTTCAGAATTCTTACCTTTTATACCTGTGGCTGCAATGGTTGTTTCATCTCCCAAGTCTGACCCAAAATATTTCTGAATGGCTACATCAGTCTTCTTCTTCTTGCCCTCAGACTTCTTAGGTCTCAGCTCTGGATGAAGAATCCAACAATGCTCATCATCATGCCCCTCCTTTTTACAATGAGCGCATGAATCTTTGCGTTTTTGTGTAGTGTTAGCCTTCCCTTCTTTCCACTTCTTCTTTCTTTTCTCCTTGCTCTTGCTTACAGTGGGTTGGGATGGTCCCCTAACTTCTGGATTCCCATTCTTTCCTCTAGCCTCTAGATGAGTAGCTTATACAGATACCTCATCTATACTAGTGGGATTAAACATGAGGATGGTATTCCTCATGTAGCCGTGTAGATCACCAATGTACTTCAAAAGAGTTTCTAGTGAATCTAATGAGATGCCCAACATCAATGCTCTCTTTTTGAATTCCTGAGTATATCCTTGCACACTTTGCCCTTTCAACTGCCAAAGAGTTTTCCAACTCATCATGGCTTGTTGCATGTAGGCTAATGGATAGAACTGCTTTTTGATTGCAGAAACAAATTCACTCCAAACAGAGATGGTCTTACCATGCTTCCTCATATGAGCTTGGGTTCTGCCTTCCCACCAAACCAAGGCAGTGCCTCCTAGGCATAGGCTTGCCAGTTGAATCTTACTCTTGTCTGAGTCTATGTTTTGTACTCTGCAATACACATCAATTTGTCTAATCCAATTGTCCAAATTTTCAGCATTTAGCTCTCCATCATATATAGGCAAGTCAAATTTTACATCTAGTTTAATCAAGGATGCTTTCTTATTATGCACAAGGCTACTAGGAGGTGTAGGAAAGCTTTCTTCTTTTCCCTTTCCCTTTGAGTGGTCATGAGAATGAGATTCATCTTCTTCTTTTCTTTGTTTAGAGCCTGATGAATCTTCATCCTTGTGCTTTCTAAAGTCCCTATACATTTCTTCTACCATAGACTTTATAGCTAGGAAACTTTCTATGAATTGAGGGTCTGGCCCTACCAAACCTTCTTCTAACATTGTCTTCTGAGAATAGACCCTCCCAATTTCAGGATTAGTTTCCACCAACTCTTCTTCTCCTAATTTGAGCTTTGATCTAGTGATCATTCACAACTAAACCAACACAAGCTTGTCTAACCTTATAGCCTAAAGCTCTAATACCACTTGATCTGATAATCACCCTATGAGTCACCTCAGTTGAAGATTTGTTAAACAAAAGGTATTACAGACTCATGTGCTGGTGTGTGCTCTATGTTATTGAAACAACGGATCGATCAGATTGCCAATACATAGACATTTTAAATGGAAAGACATCAGAGAAATACACTAAGCAGTATTAGACACAAACAACTTTTAATAAGGAGTTAACCCTATTCTCCAGGGCTACGTCTCCAGTCCAGCTTTAGTGGTGGCCTGGTTTTATTATGTCTTACAACAAAGAATTTACAATGCAGGGACTCAATATGAGTTCTCCTGATAGCATATTTTTCCTAGCAGGGTGGTTCTTGGATTCCCCAAGCCACTCAGAGTTCACAGACTCTTTTTCTACCTACCAGCTCTGTGACCATTGGTCTACAGTGGAAAGAGCCAACTATGGTACTCAATCCAGAGAGATCCCTCTATTGGAAGGCTCGAATTTTCAAGCTCTCTGGTGCTCGATGCTGCCTATGGTCAGCTCGGCCCTCTGTCTCCTCTACTTGGCTTTACTGCTCTCTATGTTTAGTCCTCCTCTCAGGGTTCATTGTTCAATTTCTCTCTGGTCACTCGGATTCTTCTCCTAATTCTCCCTCTTCTTCTTTCAATTGTCTCTCTGTTCATGGCTTTAACTAGTCGATCTTATGCATGTTCGGTTCCTCTCCTGCCTCCATCGATTCTCCTCTTGAAGTTGTGCTTGGAGTTCCTTGTTCAGCATCAGCATGAACGCTCAGGGAGTGCCACGTGTCTCCATCTAACTGGTGTCAGCAAGCTTCATCGGCTTGTTCCTCCGGTTATGTCATGAATATGCTCTTCCTCCACCGTGGCGGTCAATGGATTTCAAATCCCTTTTAAATCATAGCTTATTTCCCTGTCGATTATGCTTATTTCCATCGGACGCAATCTCAGCCGTCTGATCTGGGCTCCTCCAGATCCAACGTCGTACGCACGTCGAGCACGGTTAACTTGATCAACCGTTAACGCACGATCACAACAGTTTTTCTCTCACCTCCGTTGCCACACGTTGATTGATGATTGTGATCGCTCTACTTTCTCCAAAACCACTTACCACTCAAGGGTGTCCCGATCAAACCGCCGGTTTCTAGGTCGTGGGTCCCACCATCATACATTTGCATTTTTTACCTTTTTCCGTCTGCGGTCCTTTGGCTCCCAATGTGACCAAGTGCTTAAGGCTCCCCATTTTGGCCCTGTTTTCCTAGCATTGCACGATTAGCACGCATCAAAATCGCCTCCTTTTCCTGATCCGGGGCTCCCATGGGCTATTTTGGCCTCTTGCGCAGTCTCCATGGGCCTCGGTCAGCACCATGGCCATTGGTTCAGGGGGTTTTTGATGTTGTTTTGGATTTCATTAAGGATTTGTTTCGTCCTAATACAGTCAAGGTGCTTTGTCAATCGTTTATGGATCTGATTTGGATCATCTTACAAGGAAATGCCTGATATAGATCCAGCTATTGTCGAGCATGAGATCAAGATATATGACAATGCCAAGCCTATCCACCAAAGGCTTCAACCAGTCCACCCCCCACAAAATGGCAACCATCAAGATTGAGGTGGAAAAATTGTTACGTGCTGGTTTTGTCTACCCCATTCCCTTAATAGAATGGGTTTCCAATCTGGTTCTTGTCGATAAGAAACAAGGTACCGTTCGCGTATGTGTTGACTATCGAGACTTGAACATCGCGTGTCCCAAGGATAATTATCCGACACCGTTCATCGACCAAATCATCGATAACTACATAGGTTGTGAATCCTTCTCATTCATGGATGGTTTCTTATTTTACAACCAGATTACCATAAAACCAATAGATCAACACAAAACTGCCTTCATTTGCCCTTAGGGAATCTTTTCCTATTGAAAACTCCCATTCAGTTTAAAGAATTTTGGAGCAACATTTCAAAGGGCCATGGACTACGCATTTCACGATATCGTACATATCATTCAAGCTTACTTGGATGACCTTCCAACCCATTCCACGAAGCGAGCGCAATACCTAGATCATTTATGAGTGATTTGTCTTAGGTGTCGGTTCTATAACATACGTCTGAATCCACATAAATGCATTTTATTTGTCGAGTCCGAAGGATAACTTGGTTTCATTATATCCAAGTATGGGATTAGGGTTGATCTCGATAAGGTAAAGGCAATTACTCAATTTCCCGAACCAAAATCCATTTTGTAGCTCCAACATTTGCAGGGGAAAGCAAACTTCTTACGGCGGTTCATCGTAAATTATCCTCAGTTGAAAAAATGATTTATGCACCTACTTAAGAAGGGAGTGTTGTACCTATGGGATGATCAAGCTCAATGATCATTTGATGCCTTTAAAAGGCACTTATATCAACCCCACTCCTTAGTGCTCCCAACTATGGGTGTCACTTTCTTCTCTATCTGGAAGCCTCAACATCCTCTCTAGGAATGGTCTTGGTTCAAACTCACGATGACCTAAGTGAGCACATGATATATTATCTATTGAAAGGCCTAGCTGGGCCCAAACTCACATATTCACATGTGGAAAAGTTTTCGTTGGAAGTTGTCTTTGTTGTCAACCACTTCTAACATTACATACTACTATGATAGACTACTGTTGTTGAGATTTTCTGTTTGAGTCAAATAGGCAAAAATCTCTGAAGGATGACGACAATAGGGATTCAGTTCCTAGATTAGCTCCAGGTTGTTGGGAGGGAGTTAATGCCTCCTATATTTGATGTGAGGGAGTTATGAGGATGTTAGATTCTCTATGCTATATAACAGGCAATCATTCAGATGATTTGCTAAGAGAGTGTGAGGATTTCTTGATGTAATCTCCAATTTGTTTAATATATTCCTGATGCCTATGTTTGGTGGACGTAGCCCAGATTGGTTGGGTGAACCATGTTAAATATTATGTTTATGTGCTTGATTGAATGTTGTGCTAATTTTATTTAATTGTTGTGCACCTGATCCAACAAGTGGTATCAGAGCATGTTGGAGGTGCTGTTGATTGTTGTGCATTGAATCTGGAGTGAACCTGTGTGCTGCGTGGAGTTGGTTTGGTTGCTGGTCTTTTTTCGCTAATTGCTGAAGCAATTTGGTGCCGGAGCGCTGGTGGAGGCATACTCTATTAAAATAGCAGGTGTGGCAATTGTATGCGATGAGTAAACTACTGTTTTTTTGTTAAATGGGTCATAGTGATAGCTGGAGGGGAAGTCTACGAACGCTGCACGGAATTTTACGCTGCACAGAATTTTACATGAAAACTGAAATGCGTTGAAACCAGTATATATTAATGCGTGTTGGTGAAAACATTTTAATGAAGTGGTAAACATTCAAATGCGTGTTTGTTAAAATAGCCCTACTCCTTTTTATTAAATCTTCCCAGTGGCATAATTGTTTGGAAGGCTCCGGAAGTTTTTCGGTTTGAATCGATTCAGCATTGTGTTTTTTTGATCTGCAATTAGTGGAAGAGTCGCAGCATTATTTTTGATCTGCTAATAGATCCTTCAATTTACCTCCCAACATAGTGTGATTTTTGATAAAACTCGCAGTAAAGTTTTTTAGAAAACCGCAGTGACAGTCAGTCAGTTCTTTAAAAATGCAAGGGTCTGATCGGATACGAGAAGAGGAGGTGGTGATTGTGGGAGCTGGCATTGCAGGACTTGCTACTACTTTGTCTCTTCACAGTTTATTTATGCCTTTACCATTCTATGCTTTTAGCTGATAGAGGTAAATATCTGGCTCCCGATCCAAGTTACAAGTACAACCTTTCTGATCTGCAATTGATCGAAAGTGGCAGAGGGTTCAATATGACAGCCACGGTGTGTTTCTTAGAGATCACGAGCCTGTTTTGTTTTAAAATCGTTGGTGCATGTGTATAACCAAGAGTCTGCTGTAAAGTTTTGTTTCAAAACCGATGTGACCCGATCAAACATGAAATAAAATAACCATTGTCAAATTGGTTGTTGAGGAAGGGTTTTGAGTTGCACATTAATTGTTTTTAAAAAAAAAATGATTGGAAAAAGGGAAGTTTTTTTTTAAGGCAGAAGTATAGAGACATAGGCAGATTTTTTTTTTTGTGAAGGGAAGATCTTTTTGTTTTAAAGGCATAGGCAATTTTTTTTTTAATTGTTGGTATTTAAAACGTTGATATTGGAGATTATTGTGCTCTTTGATACAAAATGGCGAAAACTCAAAGTGCCCGGTTTGAAATTGAGAAATTCAATGGCAAGAATAATTTTGAAATCTGGAAGGTGAAAATGCATGACTTGCTTGTCCAACAAGGCATGGTAAAGGCATTGATGGGTAAGTCCAAACAACCTTACAACATCACAGACGATGAGTGGGACGAAATGGATGAAAGAGCTGTAAGTGCCAATCGATTATGCCTGGCGGACGATGTCCTGTTTAATATTGTGTCGGAGACAACATCTGCTGGTTTGTGGACGAAACTGGAGAAACTGTACATGACCAAATCCTTAACCAATAGGATTCTCCTGAAGCAACAGTTGTACGGTTTGAGAATTAAGGAAGGTACATCGATTGCTGATCATTTAAATGCTTTTAATACTCTTCTTGTGCAATTACAAAGTATAGAAGTAAAAATTCATTTACACACCTGAGTCGGAACTGCTTTGTTTCGGGGGAGTCTTTCTTGGTACTGGAACCAACAATATTTCTGAGTACATGTCCATAATTTCACTTCTTACGGAAGTGTCATCAAGGGACATATCCAATCTAGTGGTCAAGTTAGACTCTCAACTTGTTGTTATGGAATTGAAAAATCATTATCACATTCGTAATCCAATCTTCTTGCATGATTATTTAAGGGTATGACTCTTGGAACGTCAATTTGAGTTTATCACATATGAACACATTCCTCGATAATTTAATACAGTTGCTGATTCATTGGAAAACTATGTGTTAGATTGTCATCTGTCTCATTTATTATAGATCCATGTAGGAAAGTAAATATTTACACAGTTAAAAATTTACAAAAACACTTAAAAAATTTTTACATCATAAATACCAAAATATATGTATGTTATATATATATATATATAATAATTATAATATATATATATATATATATATAAATATTATATATATATTTGATATATATCAAATCCAGTCTTTTAAATCTTAAAATTTCCCAAAACTTGGGTGTTTTAAGTACAAAATGGCTAGTAATCTTAGCTATAAACACCCACTAGCTATACCATACATCTGCTAATAGAGCCTACTTCTCATGAAAGGAAGATAATGCTCTAGCTATCCTCTGAAGAGGAACCAAAAATCGCTTAGGCACACCAATTGTGGGTCGCTGCATGTGAGTGGGGATCTCCCTCATAGGAAGGGGGGCACACCCATGCTCAAGCCTTCCATGTTCCTCAGAACCTCGTGAAGACTCTCAGCATCACCCCCACCTTCAGGTAGTTGGCCTCCTCGCCTATAGGTTGCACCACTGCCACATCTATTTCAAGCAAAAAGCTTCATGTCAGTACTTGTTCACCCATAAAATTGAAAAAAACATAACATAAAAACTGAAAATATTAAAAAGACTTTAAGTACTCTCAAATAAACCTTCTTACCTTGAGGCCCCCAGTTTGTATCAAGTGGCAAAATAAAGTCAATATCACCTGTGAAGTTCATGCCCTCGTAGGCATAGTTGTCTATCATCACAATCTAATCCCTAAGCCATTCGAAGAAATCCTCTTCAAAAAAATGCCAAATGGGTCCTCCTCTTATGCGAGGATCAAGTGATGCCCATCACCTCTACTTAGGCTCCCTTAGATCGAGGGGACCTAAGCTTATCTGTGGTTGCATAATTGGTACCCTCTCAAGTATGAAGGATACAATGAGAGTGTCGTAGCCAAAACTCTATTGGGTCTGGGTCTTACATGTAGTCAACTCTGCCTTCAACTGATGAAGCACCGCCTCACACCAGTTAAAGATCTGTAGCTAGACACAGTCAACTGCAAGCAACAGTTGGGCCTTTTTCATGACATGGTGACTGTTAGACCCTACCAAGCACACAATCATCCCTAAAATGGCCCTCATAGATCTAGATCTGATCCTCTCTATAGGGACATTGTTGCTGACAAGTCCGCTCTTAGGGATACAATAAGCTCAAACCAACTCTAAAGTGGATTGGGGATCGGGCCTAACACCAGTCAAGTTTTCCCATGCACAACAAACCTGTTAAGAAATATATGTCATCTCAGTCAATAGCAAGCTCATGGTCCCCGATATTGAACACCTGTTCATGTTCATCCCAGCAGTGAATAGTCCACCTCAAAAGGTCCTAACCTTTCATCGAGTGTAATTGTGCATACTTCATCAAACCACATCTACGAAATGCAAGTATGAAAGCTGGATCATTTCACATAAGCAATTCCCGTCGATCATGGGGTCATTATCTCCATAAACTAGTCATAATGGCTCAAAACCTACACAAATCAACCCAAAAATCAGTGCAAATGGGGCAAAAAATCTCAAGAAAACACTGCCTAGGGTTTTGGAGTGCACCCTCATGCACTAACACCCCCCTTGTGGAAAACAGGGAGGATTAACACCCACCCCTACATCGTAAAGGGTGTTTAACACTCCCTACAGGCTTAGAAGGGGGCGTTAGGCACAATAAATGAGCTAGGTCTCCCCAAATCTCTAAAAATACATCCGAAAAGTAGCTAAAAAAGGTTTAATAATGCAATATAAGGGTTTTGGCATCTACCTGGGACTGACGACAAGTCGAATGGTTGCTTGGATTGCCCGCAATCGTCTGTGGAAAATCTACTCCTCTTAAGCTCCAAAACACTCTCATAGCTCTCAAATGATGCAAATGGTGAAAGTGGAGGCTCAAGAACTCCCTTGTAGTCACTTTGGAGACATGAATTATCTTAACTGAAGTCATTAAAGTAGAAGTAGGCCATTTCCTATGATATTTATCTGGCACCATGACCCCATTTTGGCAGAAATTTCTCATGTTTTGATGAAAGAACTTTCAGGGTTGAATGGAAGAAATGACCATGTTCAATTCTCAATGAGTGCTTTCTTTTATGGGATTTTTTCTCATTCTTAAACTGAAAAGTCCCTGAGTTTTTCATCATTGAGCTCGTAAAACACCTATGGTGACGGTCTGTGCAACTATTTTTCTCTCTTTTTCTAGTTCACTAAACTAAAAAAGATCGATTGAGCATTCTTTTTTGGGACTTTTTTCTCACCTATAAAACTGAAAAAACCCCTAGTTCCTTCTTCAGGCTCATTAAAAACTTATGAAGAAGCTCTGAGCATTAGTTTTAGGAACTTTTAGCTCTCATTAAATAAAAAATATCCTGACTTTTCGTCATTGGGCTCGTTAAACACTTACGATGATGATATGAGCACTTTCTTTTTTATGACTCTTTCTTGCTCTTCAATTGAAAAATCCCTGAGCTTTTCCCTTCTTCAAGCTTGTTAAATCTATGAAGAAGGAATGAGAATTTCTTTTACCTCTTTTTCGTCTCATTAAATTGAAAAAGATACCTCGAGTTTTCTTCATTTGACTCATTAAAATTCGATGAAGGTATATTGAGTTTTTCTTCGCATGACTCATTAAAATTTCATGATGAGAGTCTACTCCATCTCCTCTTACTCGTAATAAAATGAGGTAAACATCTATTAAGCATAGGTTTGTCTTTATTTGGACTTAGTAGATTAACTTACGGAAATGGAACCTTTTTGGGTATACTATTAAACCTTTGTCGCACCCGGTTAACAACTATGACAAAGGGACCACCCTGGAGTCATTCTTTATGATCTTTTTAGACTCTCAAAATATGAAAATACCACTGAGTTGTCCTATCTAGACTCATTAATTAAATAGAAGAGGAATGGAATCGCTCTTTACAATCTTTTCAGACTCTTGAAACATGAAAATACCAATGAGTTCGCTTGTCTAGACTCATTAAACTAATCAGATAAGCATAGAGTCGCTCTTTTATGATCCCTTTCAGACTCTTAAAACATGAAAATACCAATGATATTACCCATCTAGAGTCACTGAACTAATCATATGGGGAATGTGGACAATACAATTGCTTTGTGTTCAGTATTTTGAAAAGATTTTTTTGGCAGCAGTCGCTCCTTTGAACATGGCACTCCCTCAGATAAACCTTCTTTGTGATGGCCTCTCAATATGAACCTTAGCATCCTATGAGTTTATCCTATGTACCCCGATGTTCTTGCATCTCTGTATCCTAACACTCTTTGGTGTTCATGAGTCTAGTGTTGCATGGTTAAAACCGTTGTCATGCCTTCTATTGTTCAAGGGAATTTTTTTTTTTTTTTCCTCCATTGAACAATCAAGCATATCCTATCATCACGCCCTCTGTCACTTTGACCCAATGCTCAAAATATTCCTAAAAAAAAATTCATTCGTGTCCCATTTCATGTTGACTGATGTAGGACACCTTATTTCCTACATTTTGACAGGTCTCTTCCTATCGACTTTAACACTCTATCTAGGAAGAAGGCCCAAAAACACTTCAGTGCCTTGGTACTTGCAGACATTAGTGGTAGGTCACCTTGTGTTTGGTCAGGGGTTTCATTATTGGCTCCTAGTTAAATGATTCTACGAGTGTTTTATGACAAAAACATTATTCACACTTGCTAGATTTTACTGTGCATCTTGGATACCATCACCATTATCGGTGGTCGTCCTCACGTCTATTAATAGTCTCAATTATTGACGGGTAATTAGATGATTTTGTACATGTTTGACCTCAACACCTATATTCATATGTATCAATCTATGATGTCGCGGTGAAGCGAAAATAAATACCTTAGGTAGAGGCTTACATCAATCAACCTTGTTTCCTCTCCCAAGTTGCGTTTATTGTTTTATGGAGACAGCTCATCAGAATGATCCTATTATCACACAGGTTCCGCATTGTGCTTATCAGGGGCCAATATCGTCATATCTCTTTATTAAGAAAATAACTCTGACATATCTGTTGAGTGTGGGAATGCCTGACTCAGGACATGATTTTAGTTGTTTTATATATATGTGTTGTATGAGGTTTCTCATACCACCTGAAGCTTTAGTCCTCTCTATTTTTTTTTCCAAAGAAAAGGACAGATAAATATAAAGTATTTTGGCCATCGTCATAGCCTCTGATATCACACTTTAGGGGGCATCTATTATATAGGAAAATTACCTCCTCACTAGCTCAGAGGAGAAATACATGATGACTGAAGGACTGACCAAGATCACAAGCCCAGTTGTCAAGATAATGTTGTCTAGGCACTAGCAACCTACTCTATAAAGTTTCCTAGCAAGGCTAAGGGTGCATTAGTGACTAGGGTAACTCTGTTTGTTACCTAGGGAAGAGCATTAGTGAACCTAAATGAGTTTCT
Organism: Pinus taeda; assembly: GCA_000404065.3. Lineage (NCBI taxonomy): Eukaryota > Viridiplantae > Streptophyta > Pinopsida > Pinales > Pinaceae > Pinus > Pinus taeda. The sequence continues at coordinate 76,837 of APFE031064300.1, forward strand.
ATGGGTCAAGGGAACAAGTTCACCGAGAAATATCCTGATATTATCTCCTATGTCAGCTCACAAATGTAGGGAAACATCAAATCTCGACCCATTTGGAGGAATTACTAATTCCTAGTGGAATCTACAAATGGGAAAGAGCACAAAGGCATGGAAACATCACTGCTTTTTCCTAATGGAACTCATGAAGGAATTGGCAACCCTATCCTCGCATGTTATTTATGCAAGGTTGGGCCATTGTGAAAGAGGTTGAACCATTTGAAAAGATTTCCTATTTGACTGTCGAGCATAGTCTCAGACTAAGGCATTAGAAGAGCTTAAGAAGGGAGAGAGAGAGAGAGAGAGGAGCTGGAGGGGTAAGGGAAGGCAGATACAATCGATGGTTGTAATCACTCTTTCCTACATCAATATAGAACTGAAATTGTGTTGTCCACTCTGTGATGTTGGTATTTTAACTTTATATGTTTATGCAATGTCGTTATTATGAGTGGCTTAGATATATGCAACTAGATATCTTTATATGTTCATGGATTGTTTATCAAGGTTTATGTTGTGATATTTCTCTTGTCTTATCTATGTGTAGGTTTTGATCTGGGGTTGGTTCAGGGGTCTTCTACCTAGCTACATTGTGTTGTACAACAACACCAAACTGAGACTTGAGGTAATAAGTCCTTCCTCCTGCTTTGATATTCATTTGTCAAGCATAGATATACATGCATCTTTGTGACAGCTGCAACTAATTTGAATATCTACCAAGGATCCTGGGAAGATCCTTGAGGGTTTCTACATCACCAAACACCCATGCATTAATCCATATAGCATCTACTTGGACTAAAAGATGTGTATCAGGGAACCGAAGGGGTTAATGAACAACTCTGCTACATAAATCAAAGGAGACCTCATGGGCCTCGACCATACCAGTAGGGCATGCAAGGGTCATCCCATGAATATTACAACCCTAACCAGAACACGTCCATTTCATCTTAGGGGTCCCTCGCTCATCCCTCCTGGCCTACACCTCCTCCTTGGTCTTTCGCACCTCAATACCATTCCCAGCCGACCAACTAGTCATTTTAGCCATATACTCCACCACAACCTCAGTGGAATGCACCACCCCAGGGGTGGAGGCCCCTATACAACAATGCTCCAGCTTTATTACATTCAACCCCTACTCAACCACATATTTTACACCCTGCTCCACTTAAACAACCTCAAATTCATGCCCATCCAAATCCGAACATGAACAAATGACAGGCACAACAAGTATACAATGGAGAGACATCCTATCCTGCTTATGTTGTGGAGATTCAGGAAATCAACCTAAGATCTGGGAGAGTACTTCCAGACAACCAACCTCCACCTCCACCTAGGGAGAGTGAGGATGAAAGAGAGGAAAGCATGCTTAGAGTGAATCCACTACCCTTTCTTGAGAGATTAGTTCATCCAATCCAACCTACCCCAAAAGAGAATGAACTTTTGGGTGAATTGAAAAATCTATGTGTTAAAATTCCACTTCTCCAAGCCATCAAGTATGTACCTATTTACAACAAGTTGATTAAAGAGAAGTGTTTCAGACATCCAAGCAGGTGAAAAAGAGACACTGCTACCATTAATGTCATTGGACAACTGTCCAACTTAATTCTGGGGCAGGTAATTTGCCCAAAGTATTTAGACCCTGGAAGCCTTATAGTAGATGTACACATCAATGGAACCATTATCCCACACACTTTGATTTATCTTGGGCCATTAATGTAATGACTAAGGACACCATGCTCAAGCTCAATCTGCAGGTTTCATTAAGAAAGACCACAACAATATTGCAACTTGCAAACTATTCCATAGTATCCCCTAAGGGGATTCTTGAGGATCTGATGGTCTCCATTGACTCTTAGGAATACCCTATAGACTTCCTAGTTCTTTGGCCTAAGGCCAAGCTTACTGGTTATCCTCTCATACTTGGTAGGCCTTGGTTAGCCAATGTCGATGCCTACATCAGTTGTAGGGTTGGAAATATGACAATAAAAAATGGGCATCTGTCCAAGCAGTTAGTCTTATACCCTCATGCTCAGCCATCTCTAGAACATGTCTTACCTTTATGGCTAGAAGATGAGGAAGAAGATTAAATCTACTTAGCCCAAACCTATACCTTAGAAACAACCATGGGAGGAGGACAGCTGGATGAAGATGATTTGATTGAACACATACTCCAGAGTCCAACTCCCAACACCTTTTCCTTAGAGGAAGTAGTAAACAAAACCAATAGAAACCATCAGATTAATCTATGCTTAGCTGATTCAAACCCTACCCATGTCAAAACCATATAATTCTCCTGGAAATAACTTTGAAAATCAACTCCTCTCTTTCTGTACACCAAGAAAAAAAGTTGTGCAACATGTTAAGGGAACATCTAGATGCCTTTGCTTGGAGTTATAAGGAAATGAATGGAGTGCACCCCTCGGTGTGTGCTCACCACATTTATATTAAAGAAGGTTGAAACCCAGTCTGACAAACCCAAAGGAGAATGAATCCAGCTCTCAAGGACATAGTCAAAGAAGAAATGCAAAAGATGCTGGATGTAGGATTCATTTACCCTATCTCAGACAGTGAGTGGGTTTCTCCTTTGGTATAGGTTTCAAGGAAAAATGGGAAGTGGAGGATTGTGTCAATTATAGAGATTTAAACAAAGCAACAAAGAAGGACCATTTCCCTCTACCTTTCATTGACCAAGTGCCTGATGGCCTGGCAAGGAAGAAGTTTTTCTCTTTCCTAGATGGGTTAAGAAGTTTTTCTCTTTCCTAGTGCAAATGAGAACCATTGATGCAGAGGTTATTCGTTTACTTGTTAATGGGCACAGATTGAAGGTCTACAAGAAGCCCTTGTCAAAGCAAGAATTCATCAATGACATTAGCAAGGTAGTGATGGTAGTGGAGCAAGTCTCAGCTACTCCCCCATCAAGTCACTGAAAAAAAAGAAAAAAAGAAAATGTAAAAGAAAAGAAAAAGAGAAAAAATAAAGAGACTTGGGTGAAAACCTCCATGAGGCACATGAGTCCCACTGTTGGGTTGAAAACCTCTTGAGGCAACCTAATGGTGTCAAAAAAAGAAAAGAAAAAAAAAGAATAAAAAGATCTTTGGGTGAAAACCTCTTTTGAGGCACCTAGAGCAAGAAGCTAGGATGAAAACCTCTTGGAGGCATACTAGTTGTTTTCAAAAAAGAAAAGAAAAAAGAAACAAAAAAAAAGATATAAACAAAAGAGAGAAAATAAAAACTTTGAAAATGTTGTTCACAGGTCAGTAGGAGGAGGATCAAAGAAATAGGAGAGGAGGATAAGGACCTATACAATTCATGTTTTCATTCTTCCATTCCATATTCTTCATCATCCCATCATTCTCTCCATTTATGAACTCATCTAACTCAATTTGCATGGGTTCTGTGTTTTCTACAGGATTCCATATAAACCTACGAGATTCCTTGAAAACCTACAGGATGATCCTGTAGGAATTACAGTGGATTGGGAATCCCAATGAAAGTGACCTTAGAGCAAGGGGATGACCTTATTATGTCAATAAAATAATATGCTTACTTCAAAACCTCATCACCATGCCTCTATCCACCATGATTACCCCTGCATTCATCCAATAAATCAGTTTCAAAAAAGATTACAGTTTTCAAAAAAAAAAAAAAGAGGGTAAGAACAAAGGACAAGGGGACAATACCTGAAGGCTATACCTCTCACCTACCAATCAATAGATCCCTTATCTACCCATGACAACAATCCTCATGCTCTAGAAGTGAAGGAATGAATAAAAATTTAGGGGAGAGGCAACTGCATGACATCTTGTATATTTCTTGTAGGAAATCCTGTAGTAGCCTATCCCACAAAACAAAATCTCATAGGTTTCATTCATATTCACCATAGAGATCCCATTTCAGGGAAGCTCCTCTAAGGCTTAGGAGAAACAACATGATCATCAACATCACCCTCCAGTACCTACACATCAAAGAAAAAAGCATCAAAGGAGGCCAATATATAAAAAAAAAACATATGCAACAAATACAAAGCAAGGACATCATTCTCCAACAAGCAACATCATCAAGGCATCTTACCACAGGTATGCCATCTCACTTAAGATCTCTTGTTAGCATAATATGATAAAAAATGTAGATTTGTGTAAGAGTTGGTTTTATAAGCAAAGGTGGCTAGTTAACTTGGCCACATTCGGCTAGTCAATGAGGAGAATACAATTAGTTCACTACACATGTGGCAGTAGTGAAATTAGGAGAAAGAAGAGATGAGGCCAAAAATGGTTAAGTTACAGATGACCGAAGTGGGAGATGGTTACAAGGTAAGGAGGAATGGTGAAGTGGTAGTGGGACCAATGGTCCAAAAGTGGGTGCTCGTACTTCGATCGCCAACACACCATCCCACAAAATCACCCATATCAGGAAATAAAACACTGATTCCCATGCAAAGGAGGCATTCACAATCTCGAGGGTACATCGAAGTAAGTTTTCTCTTGGCCCTTGAAGCAGTGTCTACAGGAAAGACAATGAGCAATTTTTCAGCGTAGAAGCACCTACAAGATCCTATAGGAAAACCTACAGGATCCTACAGGAGAACCTACAAGATATAGAGAAGCCATCTAAAGGATTGGAAGTGGGCATTTAGAGAGGAAAAATCAAAGGGTGGCTTCATCAGGCAGTAACCAGGAGGTAGGAGCTATACCTTCCCACATTTTCCAAGTTAAAGAAATATATAAAAACCTTTCATTTGGTTAAGGAATTTGCAGTATAGGGGAATTATATACAAAATTTTCATTTAAAATCTCTCACCCATTAGAATTTGTAATTAGACCCATACAAGCCTCCACAATCATCAGAGGAAAAATGATAGGGGGATTCAACAAGAAGGAACCCACAAACACAAGGAGAATTCATTAGCACCCTCCTGTAGTAGAGATATTCACAAGGCACAATTGCAAGGGTTTATTTGAAAAAATTAGGGATACGATGATGAGGTGGTCAGAGACTTTTCTCTCTCACTCATACCACTAACTCGGACCCATGCCACTTCTATGGTGAAAGAACTTTCAGTGGAAATCACCCCTGAAGTCATAGGCATGATCACCACACTTCCTTTAGGGTTGCCTTGGAGAAAGGAAGATAAGGGTAACAACCAACTTGCAAAGAATAAATTCTTTTTGGAAGGAGAGGAGGAAATGGAGGACAAAAATGGGGTCAGAAGAGAAAACCTGCCATACCCTTGGAATGAAATTAGCTACCACCTCATTAAGTATATATCATGTGAAGGAAGATATACTGTGGTATATGGATACCATTTCAGGCTTCTCCAAGAACTAAGGTTTGGAGTAGACACACCTCCTTAAAACAAACTAAGCATACCCTAATTTCTTCTTTAATCAGTGATAGATAGGAGCATTAAGGTGAAGGAAGGAAAACATCAACAACAAGCCCATCATGGGTTAATCAAACTTATCCTAGAAGTTTCCTTCCAAAACCTAAGACTCCCTATTACATGGACAACTTTCAGAGACATGTACGCAGAGGGAGAAATAAAAGCTCTTGAATATGACAAAATCCCCACTGCTAGTGAGAGGGATGAAGAGGAAACATAGGAGGAAGAAGAGGATGAAAATGAGGAGGAAAGTGATGAAGAGACAGAAGAAGGCACAAAATAAGAAACTGATGAACAGAGTGACGAACTGGAGGGAGAAGAAGAAGAGAAAGACAAGGATGAGAAGGAGAATGGAAAAGAGGAAACAAAGGGCAAGGAAGAATAGAGCTCTACAATTCAAGGTAAAATGGGGGAAGAATCACCAAGGGTATCTCTAGAACCCACTGAGAAAGAGGCAACAACTTCCCTCATTGCCCTAAGTACACCTATCAAGCAAAAAAGGAAGAGATAGAGACAAACCCCATTGTACTTTAGGACAAGAAAAAGTACAAGGATTAGGTAAGGAAAACCTCAAACACCCACCAAAGCTCTTATTGTCATTGAAGACTCACCAAAGCAACAAGAAAAGATAGCTCCTCTTGTGAAAAATCAAGGAGAAGGATCATCAGGACAAGCCTCTCCCAAATCTCCCATTACTTATGTTAGGAGGCCTATCACCAGGTCTGCCTCATCGAAAGGAAAAGGTCCCCTATAGGAGACGCAGAAGGACCTATAGGATGCAGAGACCATCCTACAGGAAACTCTGCTAAACCTATAGGAAACTCAAAAAATGGACCAAGAAGGGATCATTCAGCAAGAAACAAAGAAGGAAGTCCAAAACTAAGGGAACCTAGTCCTCAACCCAACCTTGACTCTTACTACAGGTTCATTGAAGTGGGTAGGGTCATTCCACAAAAAATTTCGATCCCCTTATTCTTTGAGCTTGAAGAAGAAAGGGAAAGAATATGTAGGTGGATGCAAATTTCCAAATCTAATGGAGTGGAGGATATAGGCCACATGGAGGAGAAAGTAAAGGAGATGGGTAGAGAACTAAGCAACATAAGGGACATAGAGGCAATGATGAAAGCTCAGTTGGAAGCAGAGAATGCATAGCTAAGGGGACAATTACAAGAGAGAGAAATTCAATTGGCATCCATGGCCAGTTTATCCTTAGAGGTAATCCTGTGCAGGATGCCAACAAAGTCCTGTGCATTATATCTTAGGGAACAGTGGCTACAGTTCCAAATTAAGACTTTTTCATAGAGAGGCACTATGCCCTTCCAAGACTATAAACATTTCATTCATCTCTATGATCAAAGCACCTTGGAGGATAGAGCTAAAATGTCTGAGTTTTACCTACACAACTTGGCATTGATAGATCTAAATGTGTGGGACCCGAATTCAAAACTAGGGGACTTCCAATTCATGGCCTTGGCATCATGGATGAATCATGAGGAGGAAAGAGCTACAGAGATGAAGAGAGTAATGACAAGATAAGAGACATAACACCTCATGATAAGCGCTAAGAAATCAAATCTAATGGTTGTCATCAACACCCTCAACCTGATTGCAAATGACTCTAAACTTGCACCTAGGTACCTTGTTGCCTAAGAGTAAGTAGTCACACACTTTGAGGACATGTTCAGGTTGTTAAGGGATGACAACATGCAATCTTGTGAAAGGAGATGGGAAACTTTTCCCTATAGCCTAAAAATCAGAGAGTACCATTCTCCTCAGAGAATGAGAGAGGCACTAAATAGAACAGCCATGTACGCGCAAGATCTCCAATGACTCAAGGTCAATTGGATTGGCTTGAGGCTCAGTCCACCATTGCTCTTGGGAATGTTGGAAGGAAGAAAGGAAGAGGAAGAAAAAAATTAGTGGGAGGAGATAGAGAGGAAGGCAAGATTCTATTCATAGGAAGAGGAAACTACAACAAAAGCATGGGATGTGAGGGAAGCCACTAGAGCAATGAAGGACATGGATATAAATTGATTTTCTCAGAGGATGAGCAACACTTTCAATAGGAGGTGATGATGAGCCTCATCATTGGGTAACTATATGGACCTTAATACACCTCCAAGCTTATTTAAATCAACTCTTCCCATATTTCTTTACATATTTTGATTATAATTTGCTTAATGAGATGAGTATAAGTGAGATGTTATGCCTAGTGGACTAATGTGCATTGATTGCAGGTTTTTGAGAGAAAATCATGGCAATTTTGACTAATTAAGGAAAGAAACTTGAATGAGACAAGGAGGAGAGATTGTAGGAGATAGATCCTCCTCATTTACTCCTCACTCATTCGAATATTCCTCCATCAAATCACACTAGCTTGGAGTTGCAAGGAGCCGAGTCATGAAGATCAAAAGGCAGCCGAGCCAGTGACAATTAGAGAGCCAGTTCATCTTGAGTTTGGGAGTCGAGCCTCCCTATATTAAGGAAGTTGTTGGAGACTTCAATTGTATAAATAAGGAGGCCTAGAGCCTCACTAAGATTCAAATTTTTGATGTAAAATAACTAAGCATTTTTCGAGTTTAATATTGGTGGAAGACATTGTTATGTAATTTTCTGATATGATAATGAGAATGGGCATTTCCTTGATCCAGCATTGAGTTGACTCAAAGGGTTGAAGCTCTTGGGTTAGGGCCCAACCCTAGTAGGAAAGGATCATATTCTTGTATTTGTATGCTTAGTTGATTTCATAGATTAGTGATTGAATTGTCTTTAGCATTATCTCATTGCAAGTAGTTGTGGATTTGATTAGTTTGCTTCCATTTGTGCATTACTTTAGCAGTATCTTAGGAAGATAAAGGAATAGAAAAAGGCTGTTAGTAGGTGGATTTGGCCTCACTCCTCACTTTAGGGACCATGGTTTGAGGAAAGAACTCCTATGCAGCCCCAAAAAGATAGAATTCTGATTTCTCATGGAATTTAGGGCTTTCTGTTACTTAGGCCAACATTTTACTAGTTTTCAAGGATAGGATTTAATTTTCATTTATGATATCTTTAGGCTTACAATAGATCTCATATACATTTTGTAGGTTTTAACCCTGTATAGAAATTACCTGCATACGAATTCTAAAACAAAGGAAATAAACAATGCGAGAGCATAACACATAAAACACATATGCACAGAGATTTTCCCCTGGATCCCAAAATCAAGACTACCAGCTTGATTTTTCATTATGTTCCTTTCAATGTTACAATA